>JAREIK010008458.1:0-27277 GCA_029783825.1 Sapria himalayana
TAGGTTTAGTGGTTTACAAGTTTTATTTAATAATAAAATTATCAAAAAATTATTTTTGTTATTTTTTATCATTTTTGATAGTTATAAACCTTTGAAAATATAATAATTTTTAAATATCTTTTCAAAATGTAAATATATATTTAGCTATAATAATCTTATAATTATAAACATTAAATTCAATATAAGTAATTTATTGCTAGATATTTAATAATGATCAAAAAATAAATTAAAAACTATTATGAATAAGATTGATAGCAATTAAAATATAATTTCAAAAACTATATACAATGATTCAAAATCAATGTAAAATATATACTAAATAATAATTTTTGGTTTTTAAATTTTTTCCTTTTATAAGGTTATATTTTTTGATTAAAAATAAATTAATTAAATTATATTTGTCTCATCATTATTTATTTTGTATTTAACATTTCTATAAAATAAACTAAAAATAATTTAAAATATATTTAAAACTATAATAATACAAATTTAAATGTGATTTATGATTTATTATAAATAGTATACCGGTTTATTGGTTTGATTATTTATGGGTTTTGTTGCTTAGGAGTTTAGCAATTTATGTTTTTAGGTATTTTTTGGTTTATAGGTTTTATTTAAATAATAAAAATAAAAAAATTTTTTTTAGATTTTTTCGGATTTTCAATTGTTATAACCTTTAAAATAAAATAATTTTTTAATTTTTGAAATATGAATACCATTTATAATTATATTAATCTTACTGATTATATATCATATAAATTCAATATAAATAATTTTAATGATAGATTATCATATAGCTCAAAATTAAATTAATAATCTATTAATAAAAATATAAATATTAATTAAAATATATTTACGACGCGAAATAATCAAAATCAAATCAAAATATATTACTAAATAATAATATTTATTTTTTAAATTTTTCATTCTTTTTATAAGTCATATTTTTTTTATTAAAAATCAATTATTTAAATAATATTTCTCTCACTCGAATTTTTTTGTAATTAATTTTTGTAAAAAAATAAACTTTGAATAATTAAAAAAATATTTAAAATTATAATAAATATGACATAAAATGAGATTTATTATTCATTAAGTACTATATAGATGTTAAAAGGTTTATGTATTTAGGGGTTTTGGGGTTTATTTGCTTAGTCATTTAAGTAAGGAGGCATTATTGGTCTATAGGCTTTATTTAAAAAATGAAAAAAAATAATTTTTATAATTTTTTATCATATTTCAAGGTCATAACCAGTGAAATATGATAATTTTAAATTTTTTTCAAGAGAGTATACAATATTTATTTATAATAATCATAATAATTATATATAATATAAATTCAATATAAACAATTTTATTGATAGATATTCTAATAATTCTCAAAAATAAATTAAAAATCTATAATGAATAAGATTCATATTACTTAAAATAATATGAAAACCTAAATTAATTCAAAATCAAGAGAAAAAGTAGTAATAAATAATAATTATTTTTTATGAAATTTTTTTTATTATAAAAAGTTTAACTATATTTTTATATAAATTATATCTATCTAACTCAATTTATTTTGTAATTAATATTTATATAATATACAACCAATACTAATTAAAATCTGAACTATTTTAAAATTATAATGAAAAACACTAAGATTGAGATTTATTATTTATTTATTTAGGTTATATACTGTATAATTTAAATTAGATCTGTTACACTGATTAATTTAATTTGTACTTAATACTTTCTATAAAAATAAACTGATAAACTAATTAAATAAAAATTAAAAATTATACTGAATACAAAGTTAAATGATATTTATGATTTACATCTTAATGGATACTAGTTTAATGGTTTAAGTATTTAGAGGTTTTTGTCTTTAGGTGTTTATGATTTATGTTTTTACGCACTTAGTGGTTATAGGTATTATTTAAAAAATAAAATAACAAAAAAAATGTTGTAATTTTTTCTACTTTTCATCGGTTATAACCTTTGAAATATAATAATTATTTAAAATTTTTGAAATGTGAATACAATCTTTAGTTATATTAATATTAATAATTATATATATATAAATTCAATATAAACAATTTTATTGATAGATATATTAATAATGCATCAATAATAAATTAATAAACTATTAATATAGATAGAGATTAATTAATAACTATTGATAGATATTATAGTTATCTTATATTAATAGGTTATATAGGTTAATGCTTTCAGTATTTAGGGGTTTTGGGGTTTAGGAGTCTATAATTAAATGTTTTAGGTATTTCGTGGTATATAAGTTTTATTAAATAATAAAATTATAAAAAAATTATTTTGTGATTTTTTATCATTTTTTGAAGTTTATATCCTAGGAAAATATATTAATTTTTAAATTTTTTTTTCAAAAGTAAATATAATATTTAGTTATAATAATCTTAATAATTATAAACATTAAAATCAATATAAGTAATTTTATTATAAGATATTATATAAGGATCAAAAAATAAATTAATAAAACTATTATAATAAGATTGATAGCAATTAAATATAATTTCAAAACCTATATACAATGATTCAAAATCAAAGTAAAATATATTACTAAATAATATTTTTTTGTTTTTAAATTTTTACTTCTTTTTATAAGCTTATTATTTTTTTATTAAAAATAAATTATTAAAATTATATTTGTCTCACTCATTATTTATTTTGTAATTAACATTTATAAAAAATAATCTAATAAATAATTAAAATGAATATTTAAAATTATAATGAATAGAAATTTAAATGAGATTTTTGATTATTAATATCGAATACCGGTTTATTGGTTTAGGAATTTAGCAATTCATGTTTTTAGGCATTTTGTGGTTTATAGGTTTTATTTAATAATAAAAATAAAAAAATTTTTATTAGATTTTTTCGGATTTTAAAAGGATATAACCTTTGAAAATAAGATAATTTTTAAAATTTTTTGAAATGTGAATACCATTTATAATTATATTAATCTTACTGATTATATATCATATAAATTAAATAAACAATTTTAATGATAGATATTATAATAATGATCAAAAATTAAATTTATATACTATAATAAAAATATAAATTTTAATTAAATAAATTACATGATTAAAAATAAAATCAAAATATATTACTAAATAATAATATTTAATTTTAAATTTTTCCTTCTATTATAAGCTTATTTTTTTTTATTAAAAATCAATTATTTAAATAATGTTTGTCTCGCTCGAAATTTATTTCATAATTAATTTTGTATAAAATTAAACTATAAATAATTAAATTGAATATTTAAAATTATAATAAATAGACAAAAATGAGATTTATTATTCATTGTGTCTTTTATAGATGTTAAAGGGTTTATGTATTTATGGGTTTTAGGGTTTATGAGCTTACTGATTTTAGTATTCATGCATTTAATGGTCTATAGGCTTTATTTAAAAATGAAATAACAAAAAAATTATTTATTATTTTTTCTCATATTTTTAAGGTTATAACCTTTGAAAATGAATAATTTCCAAAATTTTTTAAAAGAGTGAATACAATATTTATTATAATGACTCATAATATTATATATAATATAAATTCAAAATAATCAATTTTATTGATAGATATTCTAATATAAAAATCAAAAATAAATTAAAAATCTATAAAGGAAGAAGATTCATATACTTTAAAATATAATATGCAAACCTAAAATGATTGAAATAGCAAAAGGAAAATGTAGTACCAAAATATACTTATTGTTTTGAAATTTTTTTTTATTTAAAAAGTTTAGCTATATTTTTTTGATGAAAAATAATTTATATAAATTATATTCTATTTAACTCATAATTTATTTTGGTAAATTATATTTATATAAAAAATACCAAAAATAAAAAATTAAAATGAATCATTTTAAATTATAATGAAAACAATAATATTGAGATTTATTATTTATTATTTAGTGTATATGGTTTAATTTAAATTAGATCTGTCTCATTGATAATTTAATTTGTAATTAATATTTCTATAAAAATAAACTGATAAGTAATTAAAATAAAAATTAAAAATTATACTGAATACAAATTTAAATGATATGTATGATTATTATTAATGTATACTAGTTTAATGGTTTAGTATTAGAGGTTTTTTCGTTTAGGAGTTTAGTGTTTATGTTTATAGCATTTAGTGGTTTATAGGTATGTATTTATATAATAAAATAACAAACATAATATTTGCATGTTTTTATCATTTTCATAGTTATAACCTTTGAAAATAATAATATTTAAATTTTTTGAAATGTGAATACAATCTTAGTTATATTAATATTAATAATAATATATCATTTAAACTCAATTTAAACAATTTTATGATAGGATATATTAATAATGAATCAAAAATTAAATTAATAAACTATTAATATAAGATAGAGTATTAATTAATAAACTATGATAGATATTATAATTATCATTTTATATAGGTTATATAGGTTTAATGCTTTACGTATTTAGGGATTTTGGGGTTTTAGGAGTCTATAGATTAAAAGTTTAAGTATTTAGTGTTTATAATTTTATTTAAATAATAAAAATATAAAAAATTATTTTGAGATATTTTATCATTTTTGAACGTTATAACCTTTGAAAATATAATAATATTTAAATTTTTTCAAAAGTAAAAATAATATTTAGTTATAATAATATTAATAATTATAAAACATTAAAATTCAATATAAGTAATTTTTTTGATTGATATTATAATAATGATCAAAAAATAAATTAATAAAATATTATTAAAAAGAATGATAGTTATTAAAATATAATTTAAAAACCTATATACAATGATTCAAATTCAAGGTTATAACATTTGAAAATATGATAATTTTAAAATTTTTGAAATGTGAATACCATGGTATAATTATATTTATATTACTGATTATATATCAAATAAATTCAATATAAACAATTTTAATGATAGATATTATAAGAATGATCAAAAATTAAATTAATAAACATTAATAAAAATATAAATTTTAATTAAACTATATTTCCATGACGCAAAATGATTCAAAATCAAATCAAAATATATTACTAATTAATAATTTTTTTATTTTTTAATTATTCATTCTTTTTATAAGCTTATATTTTTTTTATTAAAAATTATTTATTTAAATAAGTGATTGTCTCGCTCGAAATTTATTTTGTAATTAATTTTTCTAAAAAATTAAAACTATAAATAATTAAATTAAATATTTAAAATTATTATAAATAGACACAATAATGAGATTTATTATTCATTAAGTAGTATATAGATATTAAAAGGTTTATGTATTTAGGGGTTTCCTAGTTTATGAGCTTACTGATTTAAGTAGTAGGCATTTAATGGTCTATAGGCTTTATTTAAAAATTGAAATAACAAAAATTTATTTTTGTTATTTTTTCTCTTATTTTCAATTTTATAACCCTTGAAAATATAATAATTTTTAAATTTTTTTCAAGAGTGAATACAATATTTATTTATAATAATCATAATAATTATATATAATATAAATTTGATATAAACAATTTTATTGAGAGATATTCTAATAATTCTCAAAAAATAAAATAAAAAATCTATAATGAATAAGATTCATATTACTTAAAATATAATATGAAAACCTAAAATGATTCAAATGCAAAAAAAATGTATTACTAAATAATAATTATTTGTTTTAAATGTTTAGGTATTTAGTGATTTATAATTTTTATTTAAATAATAAAATTATAAAAAAAAGTATATTTCTAATTTTTTATCATTTTGAAGGTTATAACCTTTGAAAATATAATAATTTTTAAATTTTTTTTCAAATGAAAAATTAATATTTAGTTATAATAATCTTAATAATTATTAAACTTTAAAATTCAATATAAATAATTTATTGATAGATATTATAATTATGATCAAAAAATAAATTAATAAACTATTATTAATAAGATTGAAAGTAATTAAAATATAATTTAAAAACCTATTTACAATGATTCAAAATCAAAGTAAAATATATTACTAAATAATAATTTTTTGTTATTTAATTTTTACTTCTTTATATAAGCTTATATTTTTTTTTGAATAAAAAATAAATTATTAAAATTATATATGTGTCACTCATTATTTATTTTGTAATTAACATTTATATAAAAAATAATCTAATAAATAATTAAAATGAATATTTAAAATTATAATGAATAGAAATTTAAATGAGATTTGTGATTTATTATATATGGTATACCTGTTTATTGGTTTGATTATTTATGAGTTTTATTATTTAGGAGTTTAGCAATTTATGTTTTAGGCATATTGTGGTTTATAGGTTTTATTTACGTAATAAAATTAAAAAAAAATTTAGATTTTTTTTGATTTTCAAAGGTTATAACCTTTCAAAATTAGATAAATCTTAAAATTTTTTGAAATGTGAATACCATGTATATTATATTAATCTTACTGATTATATATCATATAAATTCAATATAAACAATTTTAATGATAGAAATTATAATAATGATCAAAAATTAAATTAATAAGCTATTTATAAAATTATAAATTTTAATCAAAATATATTTACATGATGCAAAATTATTCAAAATCAAATCAAAATATATTACTAAATAATAATATTTAATTTTTAAAATTTTCCTTCTTTTTATAAGCTTATATTTTTTTAAAAAAATCAATTATTTAAATATTGTTTGTGTCACTCAAAATTTATTTTGTAATTAATTTTTGTAAAAAATTAAACTATAAATAATTAAATTGAATATTTAAAAATATTATAAATAGACATAAAAATGAGATATATTATTTATTAAGTATTATATAGATGTTAAAGGGTTTATGTATTTAGGGGTATCAGGGTTTATGAGCTTACTGATTTAAGTAAGCAGGCATCTAAAGGTCCATAGTCTTTATTTAAAAAATGTAATAACAAAAAATTTATTTTTATTATTTTTTATCATATTTTGAAGGTTATAACCATTGAAAATATAATAATTTTTAAATTTTTTTCAAAAGTGAATACAATATTTATTTATTATAATCATAATAATTATATATAATATAAATTCATTATAATCGATTTTATTGATAGATATTCTAATAAATCTAAAAAAATAAATTAAAAATCTATAATGAATATGATTCATATTACTTAAAATATAATATGAAAACCTAAAATGAATCAAAAGCAAAGAAAAATGTATTACGATATAATAATTATGTGATTTGAAAACTTTTTTTTCTTTTAAAAAGTTTATCCATACTTTTTGGATTAAAAATAATTTATATAAATTATATCTATCTAACTCATAATTTATTTTGGAATTAATATTTATATAAAAATAAACAAATGACTACTTAAATTGAATATTTTAAATATAATGAAAACAATAATATTTAGATTTATTATTTATTATTTCTGGTATACTGGTTTAATTTAAATTAGATATGTCCAATGAAAATTTAATTTGTAATTAATATTTCTATAAAAATAAACTAATAAATAATTAAAATAATCAAAAATTTATTTTGTGATTTTTTATCATTTTTGAAGGTTATACCCTTTGAAAATATATTAATTTTTAAATTTTTTATCAAAAGTAAATATAATATTTAGTTATAAATTATAAAAATAAATTATTAAAATTATTATCTAAATAATAATTTTTTAGATTATTTAAATATTCCTTTGCTTTTGAATAAAAATTTAGTAACACATTTTCTGATTATATTTAGTAATATCATTTTAGATTTTCATAAAATTATTTTAATACGAGAACACCTCAAACAATGATATCAAAAAATGATATATTTCATATATCTTCTCATTAATATAATTATACATTTTCTTATTTTTATAATTAATAAAAATAAACTATAAATAATTTAATAAACTATAAATATTAAAAAATCAAACTATATATAATTAAATTAAATAAATAATTATTTAAATGATATCTTCACATTAATATTTCGAGATATCTTCAATATAAAGTATAAATAATAAAAATAAATATTTAATACGACGGCTCATTATTATTTATTTTTATTATAAACTATATTAAATAAATATCTATAAATATCTAATGAGCTCATTATTAATATTTATTTGTTTATATTAAATATTAATATAAACTATAAATAATTTGTAGATGATGTATTTATTTTATTAATAAAAATAAATATCTAATGAGCTCATTAATATTAATATAAACTAAAAATAATAAAAATAAAAAATAATATTTAATTTATTTATTTTATTTATTTTTATTTATTTTTATTAATTTTTATTAATTTTTATAATAGAATTTAACCAAAAAAAAATCCAAAATAAATTTTAAAAAAATAATAATAATATAACAACTTTATTATTTTATAAAATTACCGAAACACATATTTTAATATAAAATTTTAATATACATAAATACATGTCAAGAAAAAAATGTTCAACAATAACATTAACATATCTATTAATATCGAAGATTTTAAACTTTAGAGAAACATTGGATATTATTAGTCACAATAATATCAAAGAATCAAAATTCTATAAACAAATAAAAACAACGCAAATACCTATAACCTTGATATTAATCTTTAAATCAACTACTCGACAATCTAGAATAAGATTTTGAGCAAAAAATTGCTATATATATAGAATTATTGTATTTAGTGGCACCGAAAGTACAAAATCTAGAAAACTTCTCTCGAGAGAGCATCACCATCACATCTCCAATAGTCTATCATATAACTGTTGAACCTTAATAAAATCAATTATAACTCATGATATGATATGCATATCAAATGCCTTTCACGAGTATGTTATGACTTCTATGAAAAAAGAACATGTCACAACTACCTTTCTACTTCTAAATGCACATATGTCAAACTCCCATCACTCTCTTCAATATTGTGTGATGAAGAAAGATATCTCAATATCATGACTTATCATATCAACTCCTTTTAATCTTGATATAGCTATAGTAATATGAGTTACTCTTTAATAAATCTCGGAAAGAAACCAAAATACTTTCTAAGAATCTATGCCTACAAACTAGTACATCACTCTCTTAATGAATACATATAAAAAATCCTAGAAACCTACCCACAAGTCTTAAAATATGTTGTGTGATATATCAATAATAGTACCAAGGCAAAGATTTTGTTTCACATTGTGGGTCATATCGTCCCTAAAAATCAATCTAAACATCCATAGTCTAGTAAAAGCATATTATAAATAAAGTATCTATAAAAAACATCAAATCAATCATGTGTCAGATCCTTTTGCGAGCATCACAAATATATACTTGATAGTCTTTCTATATATATCTCTCTCTCTCTAAATTTAGTGCTCTCTCTCTCTCTTTCACTCTTACCCTCTCTCTTAGCAATAAATCTCACTCTCACTATAATTCATTCGTTAATTCATCATGTTCTCTATCACATTAATTTTATTTATTTCCAAAAATTAAGTTAAGTTAATGATAAACCTAATCATATTATCAGAATCTCTTATCGTAAAAAAATATCCAACTTGAAACTCAAATAAAAGTTAAATTAAAATAATTCTACAATGAGAAAAGTAATTTATATATATGTGTGTGTGTGTGTGTGTTTTAGTACACTCATATGAAGGGAATGATATATAAAAAGTATGACTCGAATGAAAAAAAAATGTGAAATAATTATATTGATTGATAAATATAATGTTTTTTTTTATTTAAATTATTAAAAATGCAAAGTTATAATAGAATTTGTAATTGAAAAAAATGAAATTGAAAAAAATATTTAATAACTAATTCATAACAACTTTGAATGGCAATGACCAAAGGGAAGAAAAATGTTTGAAGGTGTCAAAGTGGTTTCATTCATGGGGCATTGATTGCTTAGGTGGCCATTTTCTTGTTTGTATTGTATGGCTGAAAATAAAGTAGTTAGAATTTATGTTATTGACTTATGAAGAAAGAACACAAGAAGTGTTCGAGGTGTTTGAATTCTCTTCATGCGAACCCCATACTCTTAGCTATAAATATCACTACGCATTGATCTATTTTCTTCATCCTTTACCTCGCCATCTCTTAGCTCACCATTATGACTTCTTTTTTGCCTATTTCCTACTATGCCATGTGTGTGAATGGGACTGTCAAGCGCTCCCTCACCTTCCAAGAGCTAAAAACCCCAAGTCCAAAGCCCTCTATTCCACCCTTTATATTTGTAAATTTATTTTTATCCAACGTCATATCTGTTCCTAGTGAGGCCGACTCGGACATTTCCCAAAGCACGATGTAGGCAGTATCTGAAAAATCTATTATTATTCTATCTGACAACTCACTAGAATCTCTCTATATAACACGGAATACTGAAGTGGAAGCTCTGACTGCCATGGGAGTGCCAACATCAGAGCATTCTAGGATAATTGACTACATTGTTGTTGAGGCCGACAGCATGATGGCCTCTTCTAGATCTGATTCTCAAGCCTTTCCGGGGTTCATCGAAGTCCATGTCTCATCCATGTCGATTTCAGTTGAGATTCACCGCATATTTCAATTTCAGAGTTCAACGGATATGCCGAATGCCATTATGGAGCATCTTGCTTCACGGAGCAACAACACACTTCCAGCTTCTAGAACCTCCATTCATATTCTTGAAAGGGGCCGTCATTTTAGATTTGAACATGCAACGTGCACCATCTGCCTGGATGATATTGATAGCAACACATAATTTCTTCGGATGCCTTGCAAGCATGTTTTCCATGATGATTGCATTGAGAAATGGCTCTCCCATAGTGATTTTTGCCCTACTTGCAGATATCACATGCCGTAGACAACTAAGTGTAGGATCATTGACTGGTAGTATTTTTTTTCTGTCTTCTAATTGAAATAAACATTATATTTATTTTTTGAATCACAAGTCCATTCTTATTTATTTTAATGACGCGTGTTGTGTTGGTATTCCCCCTTAATCAAGTGAAAACTAGATGCTTTTTTAATTTAGAATTTTGTGTTATCGCTTATATCTTCAAATTTTCTGTTCTCGACGAATAGATGGCACTTTGCTAATTTTTATGAAAACCATTCCCGAGCACATCTTTAAAAGAGGAAGATAAAATTATTGTGAGTTGGGCTATACTTACCAGGAAAGTTGCCATTAACTATATCTTTAAAATATGTTAAGCATTTTGTTTATATGGCTAGGCTTGCATTCTAATTAATTTTTATAAACGAGATATTCACCATCACTATTCACGAACACCCTCTTTTCAAGAGTTTCTGCATCGAAACGAGAAGTTAAGAATTATCCACATTGGACATTGTTGAGTGGAAGATGATGAAAATTGTTGCGAGAATGGTACGACGGTTCTTAGGCTTGCAGGAATGGGTCATTTTTCTGGACAAGTTACTTCTCCAGATTTCATTCTGAGCAAAAACTCGTAAACTTGTCATTCTATCTGATGAAGATGAGAATGCATATGAGAGAGAACTGAAAGATATTGAATTTTTAGAGTTGTAGGAATCGAAGGCTAGTGTGTACCTAGTTCAGTTTTTGAAGCTCGTTGGTCACCTACAACAAGTTATTCAAGTTCCAAATAGGGTGGCATGTTTTGGAAATGATATGATTCTCTTCTGAAAAATAGACTGCCAACAGAAACAATGAAAATAAAGCAAAGGCTAATGATTGAGAAGTGATTGGATTGATCATTTGAAGAGTTGTCTTCATTGATGACGATTTACGGGTGGACGTAGGATCTTGAAATAATTAACAGATTTGATAGCAACATTGTTTTAAGGTTAGAAAATAAAAAACTGCAAACAATTTACATGCTTTTTTGTTTTTTCGAAAATAAAAAAAAATATTTTCAAATTAATGGCTACTTTTTCCTATTTGTAGTTCTATTAAAAATTTAATTTTCATTTTCGAATTTAGATCTTAGCTACGTTATTTTAAGAATATTAAATTCATGTGAGAAATTACAAAAAATCCTCACATAGTTTCCAAAACGTTAAATACAAACTTGTAAAAGTTATACAATTAAATCAATTAAATTTTATAAAGTTATTTCTGAATAAGGGTATTCACTTATTTTAGATGCTCCAATGATGAGATTATACCTGTGTGTATGTGGACATACTTAATATATAGACACTCAAACACACACACACACACACACACATTTTTATTTATTTATATATTTATATATAAAATAGTTTCTTTAGAAGAGTTTCCAAAACATATTCAATTAATGTTGAAAATGATGTTTGCTTCCATAAAGATAAAAAAAATGAGAAATCAATAAATTAATTCTTTGAAAACCTTCTTATTAAAGATAAATCTCTACTTCTACATCCTAATTAGGATATAGCTTGCTAGCAATATTTGAAGAAAATAAAATATGAGCTCACCAAAGAACTCTTGATTGGTTAATTAAAAGAAGAAACCTTTTCCTTTGAATTGAATAGTGTTGTCCTAGTTGTTTCTAAAATCTATTTTATAAGCATTATTTGGATTTTGTTTAAAAATGATTTATACTAGACTTGCTTAATGTGTTTTCAAGATGAAACAATACTAAAGATTATTTGTAACACTCTTATATTGATAATTCAAATGAATAATAAACATAAACTTTGAAATATTTTCACCCCATTATCATGTGTTATGTAATTCATAAAATAAAATACATAATTTAAGCTAACACATGATAACAAAGTACTTTCTCAGTGTGTATGGAGAACCAAAATGAATATGAATACATCATCTACAAATTAATTATTTCTCAAAAATCGATATACTTCATTAATAAATACCTCGCACAAAACTATAATTATTAAATTAGATATTAAGACATAATCAAATAGATTAGAGTTTTCTTGCTTAGATTATTAAGAAAACAATGTTTTTCCTCCTAGATGGATCAAACTAGTAGAAATATATTTTATTAAAAATTGATTTTCCATTTTTGATCAATGGTTAAGTCTTTATATTGTTTGAAGCTAATAGAGGTCTTAGACAAAAAGTTAATTTTTTTCTAAAGTTTTGTACAGAAATAATACGTTTGAAATAAAAAATCTAAAAAAATATTGCGTGTTTTAAAAATATGCCCAAACTAGTGCGTCTGGAAAAAGCATGGCAATATCCATCATTGTGAATGGTGGCCATTGACAGTTGCCATGCGGTTGAATTTTAAAAATCAGAGATCTGCGTTATGAATGTTGGCTATTGAAAATACTATGGAGATCTCACTATGTCCCTCGCCTCTCTACACTCGCCCGTCTCTCCTTGCCCCTCTACCCTCGCCAATCTTTCCTCATCTGTCTCCCCTCACCTCTCGCCCCTCCCTTTGCACCCCTCTCTCCCCGCCCATCTCCAGGAGCTCCTTCATGGAGCTCCTTCGAGTTTCATGATGAAGCTCTAGTGAGCTCCAATGAGCTCGTCGTATAAAAATTTAACAAAAATAAATAATAAAAATAATAATAAAATAAATAATAATAGAATTTATTTTGTAATTAATATTAATTTAATTTATTTTTATTATTTTTATTAATAAAATTAAATATTAATATTAATAAAAATAAATAAATATCTAATTTAATTAATTTATTTTTATTATTTATAAAAATAATTTGTAGTTTAATAATAAAAATAAATAAATATTAATAAAAATAAATTCATTAAATATTTAATAAAAATAATAATAGTTTATATTAATATTAATTTAATTTATTATTTATAGTTTATATAAATAATAAAAATAAATATTAAAATTTTTTTTGATATGCCTAAAAACTATAAATAATAAAAATAAATATTTTTTGAAATCATTTGAGATATCAAAAAATGATATTTCAAAATTTATTTTGTAATTAATTTTTGTAAAAAATTAAACTATAAATAATTAAATTAAATATTTAAAATTATTATAAATAGACATAAAAATGAGATTTATTATTCATTAAGTAGTATATAGATGTTAAAGGGTTTGTGTATTTAGTGGTTTCGGGGTTTATGAGCTTACTGATTTAAGTAAGGAGGCATTATTGGTCTATAGGCTATATTTAAAAAATAAAATAAAAAAAAATTATTTTTATTATTTTTTATTGATAGATATTTTAATAATTTTCAAAAAATAAATTAAAAATCTATAATGAATAAGATTCATATTACTTAAAATATAATATGAAAACCTAAAATGATTCAATTACAAAGGAAAATATATTAATAAATAATAATTATTTGTTTTGTTTTTTTTTATTTTAAAAAGTTTATCTATATTTTTTTGATGAAAAATAATTTACATAAATTATATCTATCTAACTCATAATTTATTTTGTAATTAATATTTATATAAAAATAAACAAATAACTAATTAAAATGAATATTTTAAATTATAATGAAAATAATAATATTGAGATTTATTATTTATTATTTAGGGTATACTAGTTTAATTTAAATTAGATCTGTCTCACTGATAATTTAATTTGTAATTAATATTTCTATAAAAATAAACTAATAAAAATTTAAAATAAAAATTAAAAATTATACAGAATACAAATTTAAATGATATTTATGATTTATTATTAATGTATACTAGTTTAAATGTTTAAGTATTTAGAGGTTTTTGCGTTTAGGAGTTTAGTGATTTATATTTTTTAGGCATTTAGTGGTTTATAGGTATTATTTAATCAATAAATAACAAAAAAAAATGTTGTAATTTTTTATCATTTTCATAAGTTTATAACCATTGAAAATATAATAATATTTAAAATTTTTGATAGATCTATCAATAATTATATTAATAATTATATTTAAAATGTGAATACAATATTAGTTATATTAATATTAATAATTATATATCATATAAATTCAATATAAACAATTTTATTGATAGATATATTAATAATGATAAAAAATTAAATTAATAAAATATTAATAATAATATAGATATTAATTAATAAATTATTGATAGATATTATAATTATCATTTATTTTATAGCTTATATAGGTTTAATGCTTTAAGTATTTAGGGGGTTTTGGGGTTTAGGAGTCTATAGAATTAATTATTTAGGTATCTAGTGATTTAAAATTTTTATTTAAATAATAAAATTATAAAAAAATTATTTTTGTGATTTTTTATCATTTTTGAAGGTTATAACCATTGAAAATATAATAATTTTTAATTTTTTTTCAAAAGTAAAAAATATATTTAGTTATAAAATATTAATAATTATAAAACATTAAAATTCAATATAAGTAATTTTATTGATAGATATTATAATAATGATCAAAAAATAAATTAATAAACTATTATTAATAAGATTAATAGTAATTAAAATATAATTTAAAAACCTATATTCGATGATTCAAAATCAAAGTAAAATATATTACTAAATAATAACTTTTTGTTTTTAAATTTTTACTTCTTTTATAAGCTTATATTTTTTTTGAATAAAAAATAAATTATTAAAATTATATTTGTATAACTCATTATTTATTTTGTAATTAACATTTCTATAAAAAATAAACTAATAAATAATTAAAATGAATATTTAAAAGTATAATGAATACAAATTAAAATGAGATTTGTGATTTATTTTTATATGGTATACCTGTTTATTGGTTTGATTATTTAGAAGTTTTGTTGTTTAGGAGTTTAGCAATTTAAGATTTTGGGCATATTGTCGTTTATATCTTTTACTTAAATAATAAAAATAAAAAAAAAATATTATATTTTTTCTGATTTTCAAAGGTTATAAACTTGGAAAATAAGATAATTTCTACGTTTTTTGAAATGTGAATACCATGTTTAATTATATTAATCTTTCTGATTATATATCATATAAATTTAATATAAATAATTTTAATGATAGATATTATAATAATGATCAAAAATTAAATTAAGAAACTATTTCTAAAAATATAAATTTTAATTAAAATATATTTACATGACGCAAAATGATTCAAAATCAAATCAAAATATATTACTAAATAATAATATTTAATTTTTAAAATTTTCCTTCTTTTTATAAGCTTATATTTTTTTTAAAAAAATCAATTATTTAAATAATGTTTGTCTCACTTGAAATTTATTTTGTAATTAATTTTTTAAAAAAATTAAACTATAAATAATTAAATTGAATATTTAAAATTATAATAAATAGACATAAAAATGAGATTTATTATTCATTAAGTAGTATATAGATGTTAAAAGGTTTATGTATTTAGGGGTTTCGGGGTTTATTAGCTTACTGATTTAAGTAAGGAGGCATTTAATGGTCTATAGGGTTTATTTAAAAAATGAAATAACAAAAAATTTATTTTTATTATTTTTTCTCATATTTTTATGGTCTATTACCTTTGAAAATATAATAATTTCAGAATTTTTTTAAAGAGTGAATATAATATTTATTTATAATAATCATAATAATTAAATATAATATAAATTCTATATAATCAATTTTATTAATAGATATTCTAATAAATAAAAAAAATATATTAAAAATATATAATGATTTAGATTCATATTACTTAAAATATAATATGAAAACCTATAATGATTCAATAGCAAAGGAAAATGTATTACCAAATAATAATTATTTGTTTTGAAATTTTTTTTTTCTTTTAAAAAGTTTATCTATATTTTTTTGATGAAAAATTATTTATATAAATTATATCTATCTAACTCATAATTTATTTTGTAATTAATATTTATATAAAAATAAAGAAATAAATAATTAAAATGAATATTTTAAATTATAATGAAAACAATAATATTGAGATTTATTATTTATTATTTAGGGTATACTGGTTTAATTTAAAATAGATCTGTCTCACTGTTAATTTAATTTGTAATTAATATTTCTATAAAAATAAACTGATAAATAATTAAAATAAAAATTAAAAATTATACTGAATACAAATTTAAATGATATTTATGATTTATTATTAATGTATACTAGTTTAATGGTTTAAGTATTTAGAGGTTTTTTTCATTTAGGAGTTTAGTGTTTTATGTTTTTAGGCACTTAGTGGTTTATAGGTATTATTTAAATAATAAAATAACAAAAAAAATTTTTGCAATTTTTTATCATTTTCATAGGTTATAACCTTTGAAAATATAATAATATTTAAAATTTTTTGAAATGTGAATATAATATTTAGTTATAATAATATTAATAATTATATATCATATAAATTCAAAATAAACAATTTTATTGATAGATATATCAATAATGATCAAATATTAAATTAATAAACTATTAATAATAAGATAGATATTAATTAATAAACTATCGATAGATATTATAATTATCATTTATTATATAGATTATATAGGTTTAATGCTTTAAGTATTTAGGGGGTTTTGATATTTAGGAGTCTATAGATTTAAAGGTTTAGGTATTTAGTGGTTTATATGTTTTATTTAAAAAATAAAATTATAAAAAAATTATTTTTGTGATTTTTTATCATTTTTGAAAGTTATAACCTTTGAAAATATAATAATTTTTAAATATTTTTTCAAATGTAATTATAATATTTAGCTATAATAATCTTAATAATTATAAAACATTAAAATTCAATATAAGTAATTTTATTGATAGATATTATATAAATGATCAAAAAAATAAATTAATAAATTATTATGAATAAGATTATTAGAAATTAAAATATAATTTCAAAACCTATATACATTGATTCAAAATCAGTGTAAAATATATTACTAAATAATAATTTTTTGTTTTTAAATATTTACTTCTTTTTTAAGGTTATATTTTTTTTGATTAAAAATAAATTAATAAAATTATATTTGTCTTACTCATTATTTATTTTGTAATTAACATTTCTATAAATATAAACTAATAATTAATTAAAATGAATATTTAAAATTATAATGGATACAAATTAAGATGAAATTGGTGATTTATTATAAATGGTATACAGGTTTATTGGTTTGATTATTTAGGAGTTTACCAAATCATCTTTTTAGGCATTTTGTGGTTTATAGGTTTTATTAAATAATAAAAATAAAAAAATATTTTTTTAGATTTTTTCTGATTTTCAAAGGTTATAACATTTGAAAATAAAATAATTTTTAAAATTTTTTGAAATGTGAATACCATGTATAATTATATTAATCTTACTGATTATATATCATATAAATTCAATATAAACAATTTTAATGATAGATATTATAATAATGATCAAAAATTAAATTAATAAACTAATAATAAAAATATAAATATTAATTAAAATATATTTAAAAGACACAAAATGATTCAAAATCAAATCAAAATATATTACTAAATAATAATATTTAATTTTTAAATTTTTAATTTTTTTATAGGTTCATATTTTTTTTTATTAAAAATCAATTATTTAAATAATATTTGTCTCACTCGAAATTTATTTTGTAATTATTTTTGTAAAAAATTAAACTATGAATAATTAAAATAAATAATTAAATTTATAATAAATAGACATAAAAATGAGATTTATCTTTCATTAAGTAGTATATAGATGATAAATGATTTATGTATTTAGGTGTTTCGTAGTTTATGAGCTTACTGATTTAAGTAAGCAGGCATTTAATGGTCTATAGGCTTTATTTAAAAAATGAAATATAAAAAAATTATTTTTATTATTTTATATCATATTTTCAAGGTTATAACCCTTTAAAATATGATAATTTATAAATTTTTTTCAAGAGTGAATACAATATTTATTTATAATAATCATAATAATTATATATAATATAAATTCAATATAATCAATTTTATTGATAGATATTCTAATAAATTAAAAAAAATAAATTAAAAATCTATAATGATTTAGATTCATATTACTTAAAATATAATATGAAAACCTAAAATGATTCAATAGCAAATGAAAATGTATTACCAGATAATAATTATTTGTTTTGAATTTTTTTTTCTTTTAATAAGTTTATCTATATTTTTTTGATGAAAAATAATTTATATAAATTATATCTATCTAACTCATAATTTATTTTGTAATTAATATTTATATAAAAATAAACAAATAAATAATTAAAATGAATATTTTAAATTATAATGATAACAATAATATTGAAATTTATTATTTATTATATAGGGTATACTGGTTTAATTTAAATTAGATCTGTATCACTGATAATTTAATTTGTAATTAATATTTCTATAAAAATAAATTGATAAATAATTAAAATAAAAATTAAAAATTATACTGAATACAAATTTAAATGATATTTATGATTTATTATTAATGTATACCATTTTAATGGTTTATGTATTTTGAGGTTTTATCGTTTAGGAGTTTAGTGATTTATGTTTTAGGCACTTAGTGGTTTATAGGTATTATTTAAACAATAAAATAACAAAAAATATTTTTGTAATTTTTTATCATTTTCATAGGTTATAACCTTTGAAAATATAATAATATTTAAAATTTTTTAAATGTGAATACGATCTTTAGTTATATTAATATTAATAATTATATATCATATAAATTCAATATAAACAATTTTATAGATAGATTTATTAATAATGATCAAAAATTCAATTAATAAACTATTAATAATAAGATAGAGATTAATTAATAAACTATTGATATATATTATAATTATCATTTTATTATATAGATTATATAGGTTTAATGCTTTAACTATTTAGGGGGTTTTCGGGTTTAGGAGTATATATATTTAAAGGTTTAGGTATTTAGTGGTTTATATGTTTTATTTAAATAATAAAATTATCAAAAAATTATTTTTGTGATTTTTTATCATTTTTGAAAGTTATAACCTTTGAAAATATAATAATTTTTAAATATTCTTTCAAATGTAAATATAATATTTAGCTATAATAATCTTAATAATCATAAAACATTAAAATTTGATATAAGTAATTTTATTGATAGAAATTATAATAATGATCAAAAAATAAATTAATAAACTATTATGAATAAGATTGATAGCAATTAATATATAATTTCAAAACCTATATACAATGATTCAAAATCAATGTAAAATATATTACTAAATAATAATTTTTTATTTTTAATATTTACTTATTTTTATAAGCTTATATTTTTTTTGAATTAAAAATAAATTATTAAATTATATTTGTCTCACTCATTATTTATTTTGTAATTAACATTTATATAAAAAATAAACTAATAAATAATTAAATGAATTTTTAAAATTATAATGAATACAAATTAAAATGAGTTTTGTGATTTATTATATATGTATACCGGTTTATTGGTTTGAATATTTAGGAGTTTTGTTGTTTAGGAGATTAGCAAATTATGTTTTTAGGCATTTTGTGGTTTATAGGTTTTATTTAAATAATAAAAATAAAAAATATTTTTTTAGATTTTTCCTGATTTTCAAAGGTTATAACCTTTGAAAATAAGATAATTTTTAAAATTTTTTGAAATGTGAATACCATGTATAATTATATTAATCTTACTGATTATATATCATATAAATTAAATATAAACAATTTTAATAATAGATATTATAATAATGATCAAAAATTAAATTAATAAACTAATAATAAAAATATATATATTAATTAAAATATATTTAAAAGACGCAAAATGATTCAAAATCAAATCAAAATATATTACTAAATAATAATATTTAATTTTTAAATTTTTCATTTTTTTATAAGCTCATATTTTTTTTATTAAAAATCAAAATATTTAAATAATATTTGTCTCACTCGAAATTTATTTTGTAATTATTTTTGTAAAAAATTAAACTATGAATAATTAAAATAAATATTTAAAATTATAATAAATAGACATAAAAATGAGATTTATTTTTCATTAAGAAGTATATAGATGATAAATGATTTATGTATTTAGGTGTTTCGTCGTTTATGAGATTACTGATTTAAGTAAGTAGACATTTAATGGTTAATAGGCTTTATTTAAAAAATGAAAAAAAAAATTATTTTTATTATTTTATATCATATTTTCAAGGTTATAATAAATATATAATAATTTTTAAATTTTTTTCAATAGTGAATACAATATTTATTTATAATAATCATAATAATTATATATAATATAAATTCAATATAAACAATTTTATTAATAGATATTCTAATAATTCTCAAAAAATAAATTAAAAATCTATAATGAATAAGATTCATATTACTTAAAATATAATATGAAAACCTAAAATGATTCAAAAGTAAGGAAAATGTATTACTAAATAATAATTATTTGTTTTGAATTTTTTTTTATTTTAACAAGTTTATCTATATTTTTTTGATGAAAATTAATTTATATAAATTATATCTATCTAACTCATAATTTATTTTTTAATTAATATTTATATAAAAATGAACAAATAACTAATTAAAATGAATATTTTAAATTATAATGAAAACAATAATATTGAGATTTATTATTTATTATTTAGGGTATACTGGTTTAATTTAAATTAGATCTGTCTCACTGATAATTTAATTTGTAATTAATATTTCAATAAAAATAAACTCATAAATAATTAAAATAAAAATTAAAAATTATACTGAATACAAATTTAAATGATATTTATGATTTATTATTAATGGATACTAGTTTAATGGTTTAAGTATTTAATGGTTTTGTCGTTTAGGTATTTATTGATTTATGTTTTTAGGCACTTAGTGGTTTATATGTATTATTTAAACAATAAAATAACAAAAAAATTGTTGTAATTTTTTCTCATTTTAATAGCTTATAACCTTTGATAATATAATAATATTTAAAATTTTTGAAATGTGAATACAATCTTTAGTTATATTAATATTAATAATTATATATCATATAAATCAATATAAATAATTTTATTGATAGATATATTAATAATGATCAATAATTAAATTAATAAACTATTAATAATAAGATAGAGATTAATTAATAAACTATTGATAGATATTATAGTTATCTTTTATTAGATAGGTTATATAGGTTTAATGCTTTAAGTATTTAGGGGGTTTTGGGGTTTAGGAGTCTATAGATTTAAATGTTTAGGTATTTAGTGGTATATAAGTTTTATTTAAATAATAAAATTATAAAAAAATTATTTTTGTGATTTTTTATCATTTTTGAAGTTTATACCCTTTGAAAATATATAATTTTTAATTTTTTTTTCAAAAGTAAATAAAATATTTAGTTATAATAATCTTAATTATTATAAACATTAAAATTCAATATAAGTAATTTTATTTATAGATATTATAATAATGATAAAAAATTAAATTAATAAACTATTATTAATAAGATTGATAGCAATTAAAATATAATTTCAAAACCTATATACAATGATTCAAAATCAAAGTAAAATATATTACTAAATAATAATTTTTTGTTTTTAAATTTTTACTTCTTTTTATAAGCTTATATATTTTTTTTGATTAAAAATAAATTATTAAATTATATTTGTCTCACTCATTATTTATTTTGTAATTAACATTTCTATAAAAAATTAACTAATAAATAATTAAAATGAATATTTAAAAGTATATTGAATACAAATTAAAATGAAATTTGTGATTTATTATAAATGGTATACCGGTTAATTAGTTTGATTATTTAGGAGTTGTTAGGAGTTAGCAATTTAAGATTTTGGGCATATGGTCATTTATAGCTTTTACTTAAATAATAAAAATAAAAAAAATTTAGATTTTTTCTGATTTTCAAAGGTTATAAACTTTGAAAATAAGATAATTTCTAAAGTTTTTTGAAATGTGAATACCATGTATAATTATATTAATCTTTCTGATTATATATCATATAAATTTAATATAAACAATTTTAATGATAGATAATTATAATAATGATAAAAAATTAAATTAATAAACAATTACTAAAAATTTAAATTTTAATTAAAATATATTTACATGACGCAAAATGATTCAAAATCAAATCAAATATATTATTAAATAATAATATTTAATTTTTAAATTTTTCCTTCTTTTTATAAGCTTATATTTTTTAAAAAAAATCAATTATTTAAATAATGTTTGTCTCACTCGAAATTTATTTTGTAATTAATTTTTTTAAAAATTAAACTATAATAATTAAATTGAATATTTAAAATAATAATAAATAGACATAAAAATGAGATTTATTATTCATTAAGTAGTATATAGATGTTAAAAGGTTTATGTATTTAGGGGTTTCGGGGTTTATTAGCTTACTGATTTAAGTAAGCAGGTATTTAATGGTCTATAGGCTTTATTTAAAAAATGAAATAACAAAAAATTAATTTTTATTATTTTTTCTCATATTTTTAAGGTTATAACCATTAAAAATATAATAATTTCAAAATTTTTTAAAGAGTGAATACAATATTTATTTATAATAATCATAATAATTATATATAATATAAATTCAATATAATCAATTTTATTGATAGATATTCTAATAAAAATCAAAAAATAAATTAAAAATCTATAATGAATAAGATTCATATTACTTAAAATATAATATGAAAACCTAAAATGATTCAAAAGCAAAGGAAAATGTATTACTAAATAATAATTATTTGTTTAAAATTTTTTTTTTAAAATAGGTTATCTATATTTTATTGATTAAAAATAATTTATATAAATTATATCTATCTAACTCATAATTTATTTTGTAATTAATATTTATATAAAAATAAACAAATAACTAATTAAAATGAATATTTTAAATTATAATGAAAACAAAATATTGAGAATTATTATTTATGATTTAGGGTATACTGGTATAATTAAATTAGATCTGTCTCACGGATAATTTAATTTGTAATTAATATTTCTATAAAAATAAACTGATAAATAATTAAAATAAATATTAAAAATTATACAGAATACAAATTTAAATGATATTTATGATTTATATTAATGTATACTAGTTTAATTGTTTAAGTATTTAGAGGTTTTGTCGTTTAGGAGTTTAGTGATTTATGTTTTTAGGCACTTAGTAGTTTATAGGTATTATTTAAATAATAAAATAACAAAAAAAGATTTTGTAATTTATTCTCATTTTCACAGGTTATAACCTTTGAAAATATAATAATATTTAAAACTTTTGAAATGTAAATACAATCTTTAGTTATATTAATATTAATAATTATATATCATATAAATTCAATATAAATAATTTTATTGATAGATATATTAATAATGATCAAAAATTAAATTAATAAACTATTAATAATAAGATACAGATTAATTAATAAACTATTGATAGATATTATAATTATCCTTTATTATATAGGTTATATAGGTTTAATGCTTTAAGTATTAAGGGATTTTGGGGTTTAAGAGTCTATAGATTTAAATGTTTAGGTATTTAGTGATTTATAATTTTATTTAAATAATAAAATTATAAAAAATTATTTTTTTGATTTTTTATCATTTTGAAGCTTATAACCTTTGAAAATATATAATTTTTAAATTTTTTTTCAAATGAAAAATAATATTTAGTTATAATAATCTTAATAATTATAAAACATTAAAATTCAATATAAGTAATTTTATTGATAGATATTATAATAATGATCAAAATATAAATTAATAAACTATTATAATAAGATTGATAGTAATTAAAATATAATTTAAAAACCTATTTACAATGATTCAAAATCAAAGTAAAATATATTACTAAATAATAATTTTTTGTTATTTAATTTTTACTTCTTTTTATAAGCTTATATTTTTTTTTGAATAAAAAATAAATTATTAAAATTATATTTGTATCACTCATTATTTATTTTGTAATTAACATATCTATAAAAAATAAACTAATAAATAATTAAAATTAATATTTAAAAGTATAATGAATACAAATTAAAATGAGATTTGTGATTTATTATATATGGTATACCGGTTTATTGGTTTGATTATTTAGAAGTTTTGTTGTTTAGCAGTTTAGCTATTTAAGATTTTGGGCATATTGTCGTTTATAGCTATTACTTAAATAATAAAAATAAAAAAAAATTTTAGATTTTTAATGATTTTGAAAGGTTATAAACTTTGAAAATAAGATAATTTCTAAAGTTTTTTGAAATGTGAATACCATGTATAATAATATTAATCTTTCTGATTATATATCATATTAATTTAATATAAACTATTTTAATGATAGATATTATAATAATGATCAAAAATTAAATTAATCAACTATTACTAAAAATATAAATTTTAATTAAAATATATTTACATGACGCAAAATGATTAAAAATAAAATCAAAATATATTACTAAATAATAATATTTAATTTTTAAATTTTTCCTTCTTTTTATAAGCTTATATTTTTTAAAAAAATATCAATTATTTAAATAATGTTTGTCTCACTCGAAATTTATTTTGTAATTAATTTTTTTAAAAAATTAAACTATAAATAATTAAATTGAATATTTAAAATTATAATAAATAGACATAAAAATGAGATTTATTATTCATTAAGTAGTATATAGATGTTAAAAGGTTTATGTATTTAGGGGTTTCGGGGTTTATTAGCTTACTGATTTAAGTAAGCAGGCATTTAATGGTCTATAGGCTTTATTTAAAAAATGAAATAACAAAAAATTTATTTTTATTATTTTTTCTATATTTTTAAGGTTATAACCTTTAAAAATATAATAATTTCAAAATTTTTTTAAATAGTGAATACAATATTTATTTATAATAATCATAATAATTATATATAATATAAATTCAATTAAATCAATTTCATTGATAGATATTCTAATAAAAATCAAAAAATAAATTAAAAATCTATAATGAATAAGATTCATAATACTTAAAATATAATATCAAAACCTAAAATGATTCAAAATCAAAGGAAAATGTATTACTAAATAATAATTATTTGTTTTGAATATTTTTTTATTTTAAAAAGTATATCTATTCTTTTTTGATGAAAAATAATTTATATATATTAAATTGATATAACACATAATTTATTTTGTAATTAATATTTATATAAAAATAAACAAATAACTAATTAAAATGAATATTTTAAATTATAATGAAAACAATAATATTGAGATTTATTATTTATTATTTAGGGTATACTGGTTTAATTTAAATTAGATCTATCTCACTGATAATTTAATCTGTAATTAATATTTCTATAAAAATAAACTGATAAATAATTAAAATTAAAATTAAAATTTATACTGAATACAAATTTAAATGATATTTATGATTTATTATTAATGTAAACTAGTTTAATGGTTTAAGTATTTAGATGTTTTATCATTATTGAGTTTAGTGATTTAAGTGTTTAGCCATTTAGTGGTTTATAGTTATTATTTAAACAATAAAATAACAAAAAAAATTTGCAATTTTTTTATCATTTTCATATGTTATAACCTATGAAAATATAATAATATTTAAAATTTTTTGAAATGTGAATACAATCTTTAGTTATATTAATATTAATAATTATATATCATTTAAATTCAATTTAAACAATTTTATTGATAAATATATTAATAATGATCAAAAATTAAATTAATAAACTATTAATAATAAGATAGAGATTAATTAATAAACTATTGATAGATATTATAATTATCATTTATTATATAGGTTATATCGGTTTAATGCTTTAAGTATTTAGGCGGTTTTGGGGTTTAGGAGTCTATAGATTTAAATGTTTATGTATTTTTGAAGGTTATATTTTTTTTTAATAAAAAATAATTAATTAAAATTATATTTGTCTCACTCATTATTTACTTTGTAATTAACATTTCAAAAAAAATAAACTAATAAATAATTAAAATGAATATTTAAAATTATAATGATTACAAATTAAAATGAGATTTGTGATTTATTATATATGGAATACCGGTTTATTGGTTTAGGAGATTAGCAATTTATGTTTTTCGGCATATTGTGGTTTATAGATTTTACTTAAATAATAAAAATAAAATAAAAATTTTTAAAATTTTATCTGATTTTCAAACGTTATAACCATTGAAAATATGATAATTTTTTAAATTATTTGAATGTGAATACCATGTATAATTATATTAATCTTACTGATTATATATCATATAAATTAATATAAACAATTTTAATGATAGATATTATAATAATGAACAAAAATTAAATTAATAAACTATTAATAAAAATATAAATTATAATTAAAATATATTTACATGACGCAAAATGATTCAAAATAAAATCAAAAGATATTACTAAATAATAATATTTAATTTTTAAATTTTTCCTTTTTTATCAGCTTATATTTTTTTTTCTTAAAAATCAATTATATAAATAATGTTTTG
>JAREIK010008459.1:0-49285 GCA_029783825.1 Sapria himalayana
ATTGTTTATTTTGAATTTATTTGATATATAATCAGGTAATATTAATATAATTATACACATATCAAAAAAATTTAAAAATTATCATATTTTCAAAGGTTTAACCTTTGAAAATCAAAAAAAATCTAAAAATAAATTTTCTTATTTTTATTATTTAAGTAAAATTTATAACCACAATATTCCTAAAAACATAAATTGTAAACTCCTAACACAAAACTCCTAAATAATCAAAACAATAAACCGGTATTCTTTATATAAAAATCATCAATATCATTTTAATTTGTATTCATTATAATTTTAAATATTCATTTTAATTATTTATTAGTTTATTTTTGATAGAAAATTTAATTACAAAGTAAATAATGAGTGAGACAAATATAATTTTAATAATTTATTTTTTATTCAAAAAAAAAAATATAACCTTATAAAAAGAAGTTAAAATTTAAAAACAAAAAATTATTATTTAGTAATAAATTTTTCATTGATTTTGAATCATTGTATATAGATTTTGAAATTATATTTTAATTTCTATCAATCTTATTCATAATAGTTTATTAATTTATTTTTTGATCATTATTATAATATCTATCAATAAAATTACTTATATCGAATTTTAATGTTTTATATTTTTTAAGATTTTTATAGCTAAATATTATATTTACATTTGAAAAAATATTTAAAAATTATTATATTTTCAAAGGTTATAACTTTTAAAAATGATAAAAAATAACAAAAATAATTTTTTGATAATTTTATTATTTAAATAAAACTTATAAACAACTAAATACCTAAACATTTAAATATATACACTCCTAATCCCTAAAACCCCCTAAATACTTAAATCATTAAACCTATATAATCTATATAATAAATGATAATAATAATATCTATCAATAGTTTATTAATTAATCTATATCTTATTAATAATAGTTTATTAATTTAATTTTTGAACATTATTAATAAATCTATCTAAAAAATTGTTTATATTGAATTTATATGATATATAATTATTAATATTAATATAACTAAAGATTGTATTCACATTTTAAAAATTTTAAATATTATTATATTTTCAAAGGTTAGAACCTATGAAAATGATAAAAAATACAAAATTTTTTTTTGTTATTTTATTGTTTAAATAATACCTATAACCCACTAAGTGCCTAACAACATAAATCACTAAACTCCTAAATGACAAAACCTCTATATACTTAAACCATTAAAATGATATACATTAATAATAAATCATAAATTTCATTTAAATTTGTTTTCAGTATAATTTTTAATTTTTATTTTAATTATTTATCAGCTTATTTTTATAGAAATAATAATTACAAAATAAATTATCAGTTGTACAGATCTAATTTAAATTAAACGAGTATACCCTAAATAATAAATAATAAATCTCAATATTATTGTTTTAATTATAATTTAAAATATTCATTTTAATTATTTAGTTGTTTATTTTTATATAAATATTAATTACAAAATAAATTATGAGTTAGATAGATATATTTTATATAAATTATTTTTCATCAAAAAAATATAGATAAACTTTTTAAAAGAAAAAAAAATTTTTAAACAAATAATTATTATTTGGTAATACATTTTTATTTGCTATTGAATTATTTTAGGTATTCATATTATATTTTAAGTAATATGAATCTAAATCATTATAGATTTTTAATTTATTTTTTTTAATTTATTAGAATATCTATCAATAAAATTGATTATATTGAATTTATGTTATATATAATTATTATGATTATTATAAATAAATATTGTATTCACTCTTTAAAAAAAGTTTGAAATTATTATATTTTCAAAGGTTATAATCTTATAAATATGAGAAAAAATAATAAAAATAAGTTTTTTTTATTTCATTTTTTAAATAAAGCCTATAGACCATTAAATGCCTGCTTACTTAAATTAGTAAGCTAATAAACCCCGAAACCTCTAAATACATAACCCCGTTAACATCTATATACTACTTAATGAATAATAAATCTCATTTTTATGTCAATTTATAATAATTTTAAATATTGAATTTAGTTATTTATAGTTTAATTTTTTACAAAAAATAATTACAAAATAAATTTTGAGTGACAAACATTATTTAAATAATTGATTTTTAATAAAAAAAATATAAGCTTATAAAAAGAAGGAAAAATTTAAAAATTAAAATATTATTATTTAGTAATATATTTTGATTTTATTTTGAATCATTTTGAGTCATGTAAATATATTTTAATTAAAATTTATATTTTTATTTATAGTTTATTAATTTAATTTTTGATCATTATTATAATATCTATCATTAAAATTATTTATATTGAATTTATATGATATATAATCAGTAAGATTAATATAATTATACATGGTATTCACATTTCAAAAAATTTTAAAAATTATCATATTTCAAAGGTTATAAAGTTTGAAAATCAGAAAAAATTTAAAAATTTTTTTTTTAATTTTTATTATTTAAATAAAATCTATAAACCACAATATTCCGAAAAACATAAATTGCTAAACTCCTAAACCAATAAACCAGTATTCCATATATAATAAATCACAAATCTCATTTTAATTTGTATTCATTATAATTTTAAATATTCATTTTAATTATTTATTAGTTTATTTTTTTTTGAAATGTTAATTACAAAGTAAATAATGAGTGAGACAAATATAATTTTAATAATTTTTTTTTATTCAAAAAAAAATATAAGCTTATGAAAAGAAGTAAAAATTTAAAAACAAAAAATTATTATTTAGTAATATATTTTACTTTGATTTTGAATCATTGTATATAGGTTTTTAAATTATATTTTAATTACTATCAATCTTATTAATAATAGTTTATTAATTTATTTTTTGATCATTATTATACAATCTATCAATAAAATTACATATTTTTGAATTTTAATGTTTTATAATTATTAATATTATTATAACTAAATATAATTTTTAGTTGGAAAAAAAAATTTAAAATTATTATATTTTCAAAGGTTATAACCTTCAAAAATGATAGAAAATCTAAAAATAAGTTTTTATATTTTTATTATTTAAATAAAAATTATAAATTACAAAATACCTAAACATTTAAATCTATAGACTCCTAAACCCCAAAACCCCATAAATACTTAAAGCATTAAACCTATATAACCTATATAATAAATGATAATTATAATATCAATCAAAAGTTTATTAATTAATCTCTATCTCATTATTAATAGTTTATTAATTTAATTTTTGATTATTATTAATATATTTATCATTAAAATTATTTAAATTGAATTTAAATGATATATAATTATTAATTTTAATATTACTAAAGATTGTATTCACATTTCAAAAAATTTTGAATATTATTATATTTTCATAGGTTATAACCTATGAAAATGATAAAAAATTGCAATTTTTTTTTGTTATTTTATTGTTTAAATAATACCTATAAACCATTAAATGGCTAAACACTTAAATCACTAAACTCAATAATCATAAAACCTCTAAATACTTAAACCATTAAACTAGTTTACATTAAATATAAATCATAAATATCATTTAAATTTGTATTCAGTATAAATTTTAATTTTTATTTTAATTATTTATCAGTTTATTTTTATATAAATATTAATTACTAATTAAATTATCAGTGATACAGGTATAATTTAAATTAAAACAGTATACCCTAAATAATAAATAATAAATCTGAATATTATTGTTTTCATTATAATTTAAAATATTCATTTTAATTATTTATTTGTTTATTTTTATATAAATATTAATTACAAAATAAATTATGAGTTAGATAGATATAATTTATATAAATTATTTTTAATCCAAAAAGTATATATAAACTTTTTAAAAGAAAAAAAATTTTGAAATCAAATAATTATTATGAATAATTATAATAATGATTAAAAAATAAATTAATAAACTATTATGAATAAGATTGATAGAAATTAAAATATAATTTCAAAACCTATTTATACTGATTCAAAATCAGTGCAAAATATATTACTAAATAATAATTTTTTGTTTTTAAATTTTTACTTCTTTTTTAAGGTTATATTTTTTTTGATTAAAAATAAATTATTAAAATTATATTTGTCTCACGCATTATTTATTTTGTAATTAACATTTCTATAAATATAAACTAATAAATAATTAAAATGAATATTTAAAATTATAATGAATACAAATTAAGATGAAATTTGTGATTTATTAAAAATGGTATACCGGTTTATTGTTTTGATTATTTAGGAGTTTTTTTGTTTAGGAGTTTAGCAATTTATGTTTTTGGGCATTTTGTGGTTTATAGGTTTTATTTAAATAAAAAAAATAAAAATTTTTTTTTCGATATTTTCGGATTATCAAAGGTTATAACCTTTGAAAATAAGATAATTTTTAAAATTTTTTGAAATGTGAATACCATGTATAATTATATTAATCTTACTGATTATATATCATATAAATTCAATATAAACAAATTTAATGATAGATATTATAATAATGATCAAAAATTAAATTTATAAACTATTAATAAAAATATAAATTTTACTTAAAATATATTTACATGACGCAAAATGATTCAAAATAAAATCAGAATATATTACTAAATAATAATATTTAATTTTTAAATTTTTCCTTCTTTTTATTAGCTCAAATTTTTTTTATTAAAAATCAATTATTTAAATAATGTTTGTCCCGCTCGAAATTTATTTTGTAATTAATTTTTGTAAAAAATTAAACTATAAATAATTAAATTGAATATTTAAAATTATAATAAATAGACAAAAAATGAGATTTATTATTCTTTAAGTAGTATATACATGTTAAAGGGTTTATGTATTTAGGGATTTCAGTGTTTATGAGTTGACTGATTTAAGTAAGCAGGCATTTAATGGTCTATATGCTTTATTTAAAGAATGAATTCACAAAAAATTTATTTTTATTATTTTATCTCATATTTTCAAGGTTATAATCCTTGAAAATATAATAATTTTTAAATTTTTTTAAAGAGTGAATACAATATTTATTTATAATAATCATAATAATTAAATATAATATAAATTCAATATAATCAATTTTATTGATAGATATTCTGTTAAATCAAAAAAAATAAATTAAAATCTATAATGATTTAGATTCATATTACTTAAAATATAATATGAAAACCTAAAATGATTCAATAGCAAAGGAAAATGTATTACCAAATAATAATTATTTGTTTTTAAATTTTTTTTTCTTTCAAAAAAGCTTATCTATATTTTTTTGATGAGAAATAATTTATATAAATTATATCTATCTAACTAAAAATTTATTTTGTAATTAATATTTATATAAAAATAAACAAATAAATAATTAAAATAAATATTTTAAATTATAATGAAAACAATTATATTGAGATTTATTATTTATTATTTAGGGTATACTAGTATAATTTAAATTAGATCTGTCTCACTAATAATCTAATTTGTAATTAATATTTTTATAAAAATAAACTGATAAATAATTAAAATAAAAATTAAAAATTATACAAAATACAAATTTAAATGATATTTGTGTTTTATTATTAATGTATACTAGTTTAATGGTTTAAGTATTTAAATGTTTTATAGTTTAGGAGTTTAGTGATTTATGTTTTTAGGCATTTAGTAGTTTATAGGTATTATTTAAATAATAAAATAACAAAAAAAATATTTGCAATTTTTTATCATTTTCATAGGTTATAACCATTAAAAATATAATAATATTTAAAATTTTTTGAAATATGAATAAAATCATTAGTTATATTAATATTAATAATTATATATCATTTAAATTCAATTTAAACAATTTTATTGATAGATATATTAATAATTATCAAAAATTAAATTAATAAACTATTAATAATAAGATAGAGATTAATTAATAATGTATTGATAGATATTATAATTATCATATATTATATAGGTTATATAGGTTTTATGATTTAAGTATTTAGGGGGTTTTGGGGTTTAGGAGTCTATAGATTTAAAAGTTCAAGTATTTAGTGATTTATAATTTTTATTTAAATAATAAAAATATAAAAAATTATTTTTGAAATTTTTTATCATTTTTGAAGGTTATAACCTTTGAAAATATAATAATTTTAAATTTATATTCAAAACTAAAAATAATATTCAGTTATAATAATATTAATAATTATAAAACATTAAAATTCAATATAAGTAATTTTATTGATAGATATTATAATAATGATCAAAAAATAAATTAATAAACTATTATTAATAAGATTAATAGTTATTAAAATATAATTTAAAAACCTATATTCAATGATTCAAAATCAAAGTAAAATATATTACAAAATAATAATTTTTTGTTTTTAAATTTTTACTTCTTTTTCTATTCTTATATATATTTTTTTTGAATAAAAAATAAATTATTAAAATTATATTTGTCTCACTTATTATTTACTTTGTAATTAACTTTTCTATCAAAAATAAACTAATAAATAATAAAAATGAATATTTAAAATTATAATGAATACAAATTAAAATGAGATTTGTGATTTATTATATATGGAATACCGGTTTATTGGTTTGATTATTTAGGAGTTTTGTTATTTAGGAGTTTAGCAATTTATGTTTTTAGGCATATTGTGGTTTATAGATTTTAATTAAATAATAAAAATAAGAAATTTTTTTTTAGATTTTTTTTGATTTACAAAGGTTATAACCTTCGAAAATATCATAATTTTTAAATTTTTTTGAAATGTGAATACCATATATAACAATATTAATATTACTGATTATATATCAAATAAATTCAATATAAACAATTTTAATGATAGATATTATAATAATGATCAAAAATTAAATTAATAAACTATTAATAAAGATATAAATATTAATTAAATTATATTTAAATGACGCAAAATGATTCGAAATAAATCAAAATATATTACTAATTAATAATTTTTAATTTTTAAAATTTTCATTCTTTTTATAAGCTTATATTTTTTTTATTAAAATTCAATTATTTAAATAATGTTTGTCTTTCTCGAAAATTATTTTGTAATTAATTTTTGTAAAAAATTAAACTATAAATAATTAAATTAAATATTTAAAATTATAATAAATAGTCTTAAAAATGAGATTTATTATTCATTAAGTAGTATATAGATATTAAAAGGTTTGTGTATTTAGGGGTTTCATAGTTTATGAGCTTCCTGATTTAAGTAAGCAGGTATTTAATGGTCTATAGGCTTTATTTAAAAAATAAAATAACAAAAATTAATTTTTATTATTTTTTCACATATTTTCAAAGTTATAACCTTTCAAAATATAATAATTTTTAAATTTTTTTCAAAAGTGAATACAATATTTATTTATAATAATCATAATAATTATATATAATATAAATTCGATATAAACAATTTTTTTGCGAGAAATTATAATAATTCTCAAAAAAAAATTAAAAATCTATAATGAATAAATTTTATAATACTTAAAATATAATATGAAAACCTAAAATGATTCAAAAGCAAAGGAAAATGTATTACAAAATAATAATAATTTGTTTTAAATTTTTTTTTTAAATAGTTTATTTATTTTATTGATGAAAAATAATTTATATAAATTATATCTATCTAACTCATAATTTATTTTGAAATTAATATTTATATAAAAATAAACAAATAACTAATTAAAATGAATATTTTAAATTATGATGAAAACAAAAATATTGAGAATTATTATTTATTATTTAGGGTATAATGGTTTAAATTAAATTAGATCTGTCTCACTGATAATTTAATTTGTAATTAATATTTCTATAAAGATAAACTGATAAATAATTAAAATAAAAATTAAAAATTATACAGAATACAAATTTAAATGATATTTATGATTATTTATTAATGTATACTAGTTTATTTGTTTAAGTATTTAGAGGTTTTGTCGTTTAGGAGTTTAGTGATTTATGTTTTTAGGCACTTAGTGGTTTATAGGTATTATTTAAATAATAAAATAACAAAAAAAAATTTGTAATTTTTTCTCATTTTCATAGGTAATAACCTTTGAAAATATAATAATATTTAAATTTTTTGAAATGTGAATACAATCTTTAGTTATATTAATATTAATAATTATATATCATATAAATTCAATATAAATAATTTTATTGATAGATATATTAATAATGATCAAAAATTAAATTAATAAACTATTAATAATAAGATACATATTAATTAATAAACTATTGATAGATATTAGAATTATCCTTTATTATATAGGTTATTTAGGTTTACTGGTTTAAGTATTTAGGGGATTTTGAGGTTTAAATGTCTATAGTTTAATTGTTTAGTTATTTAGTGATTTTTAATATTTATTTAAATAATAAAATTATAAAAAATTATTTTTTTGATTTTTTATCATTTTTGAAGGTAACCTTTGAAAATATAATAATTTTTAAATTTTTTTGCAAAAGAAAAAATAATATTTAGTTATTATAATCTTAATGTTTATAAAACATTAAAATTCAATATAAGTAATTTTATTGATAGATATTATAATAATGATCAAAATATAAATTAATAAACTATTATATATATGATTATTAGTAATTAAAATATAATTTTAAAACCTATTTAAATGATTCAAAATCAACGTAAAATATATTACTAAATAATAATTGTTTGTTATTTTATTTTTACTTCTTTTTATAAGCTTATATTTTTTTTTGAATAAAAAAAAATTATTAAATTTATATTTGTTTCACTCATTATTATTTTGTAATTAACATTTATATAAAAAATAAACTAATAAATAATTAAAATGAATATTTAAAATTATAATGAATACAAATTAAAATGAGATTTATGATTTATTATATATGGTATACCGGTTATTGGTTTAATTATTTAGGAGTTTTGTTGTTTAGGAGTTGAGCAATTTATGTTTTTAGGCATTTTGTGGTTTATATGTTTTATTTAAATAATAAAAATAAAAAAATATTTTTTTAGATTTTTTCTGATTTTCAATGGTTATAACCTTAGAAAATAAGATAATTTTTAAAATTTTTTGAAATGTGAATACCATGTATAAATATATTAATCTTACTGATTATATATCATATAAATTCAATATAAACAATTTTAATAATAGATATTATAATAATGATCAAAAATTAACTTAATAAACTAACAAGTTAAATATAATTTTTAATTAAAATATATTTACATGACGCAAAATGAATCAAAATCAAATCAATATATATTACTAATTAATAATTTTAAAATTTTTCCTTATTCCTGTAAGCTTATATTTTTTTTATTAAATATCAATTATTTAAATAATGTTTTCACTCGCTCGAAATTTATTTTGTAATTAATTTTTGTAAAAAATTAAACTATAAATAATTAAATTAAATATTTAAAATTATAATAAATAGTCTTAAAAATGAGATTTATCATTCAATAAGTAGTATATAGATATTAAAAGGTTTATGTATTTAGGGGTTTCATAGTTTATGAGCTTACTGATTTAAGTAAGTGGGCATTTAATGGTCTATAGGCTTTATTTAAAAAATGAAATAACAAAATTTTATTTTTATTATTTTTTCTAATATTTTCAAGGTTATATCCTTTGAAAATATAATAATTTTTAAATTTTTTTCAAGAGTAAATACAATATTTATTTATAATAATCATAATAATTATATATAATATAAATTTGATATAAAGAATTTTATTGAGAGATATTCTGATAATTCTCAAAAAATAAATTAAAATCTATAATTAATAAGATTGATATTACTTAAAATATAATATTAAAACCAAAAATAATTCAAAAGCAAAGGAAAATTTATTACTAAATATAATTATTTGTTTAACATTTTTTTTATTTTAAAAAGTTTATCTATATTTTATTGATGAAAAATAATTTATATAAATTATATTTATCTAACTCATTATTTATTTGGTAATTAATATATATATATAAAATAAACAAATAACTAAATAAAATGAATATTTTAAATTATAATGAAAACAATAATAGTGAGAATTATTATTTATTATTTAGGGTATACTGGTTTAATTTAAATTAGATCTGTCTCACTGATAATTTAATTTGTAATTAATATTTCTATAAAAATAAACTGATAAATAATTAAAATAAAAACTAAAAATTATACAGAATACAAATTTAAATGATATTTATGATTATTTATTAATGTATACTAGTTTAATTGTTTAAGTATTTAGAGGTTTTGTCGTTTAGTAGTTTAGTGATTTATGTTTTTAGGCACTTAGTGGTTTATAGGTATTATTTAAACAATAAAAAAACAAAAAAAAATTTGTAATTTTTTCACATTTTCATAGGTTATAACCTTTGAAAATATAAAAATATTTAAAATTTTTGAAATGTAAATACAATCTTTAGTTATATTAATATTAATAATTATATATCATATAAATTTAATATAAACAATATTATGATAGATATATTAATAATGATCAAAAATTAAATTATTAACTATTAATAATAAGATATAGATTAATTAATAAACTATTGATAGATATTATAATTATCCTTTATTATATAGGTTTTATAGGTTTAATGCTTTAAGTATTTATGGATTTTGGGGTTTAGAAGTCTATAGATTTAAAAGTTTATGTATTTAGTGATTTTTAATTTTTATTTAAATAATAAAATTATAAAAAAATTATTTTTTTGATTTTTTATCATTTTTGAAGGTTATAACCTTTGAAAATATAATAATTTTTAAATTTTTTTTCAAAATAAAAAATAATATATAGTTATAATAATCTTAATAATTATAAAACATTAAAATTTAATATAAGTAATTTTATTGATAGATATAATAATAATGATCAAAATATAAATTAATAAACTATTATTAATAAGATTGATAGTAATTAAAATATAATATAAAAACCTTTTTACAATGATTCAAAATCAAAGTAAAATATATTACTAAATAATAATTTTTTGTTATTTAATTTTTACATCTTTTTATCAGCTTTTTTTTTGAATAAAAAATAAATTATTAAAATATTATTTGTCTCACTCATTATTTATTTTGTAATTAACATTTATATAACAAATATACTAATAAATAATTAAAATGAATATTTAAAATTATCATGAATACAAATTAAAATGAGATTTCTGGTTTATTATATATGGTATACCGATTATTGGTTTGATTATTTAGGAGTTTTGTTGTTTAGGAGTTTAGCAATTTATGTTTTTAGGCATTTTGTGGTTTATAGGTTTTATTTAAATAATAAAAATAAAAAAAATATTTTTTTAGATTTTTTCTGATTTTCAAAGGTTATAACCTTTTAAAATAAGATAATTTTTAAAATTTTTTTAAATTTGAATACCGTGTATAATTATATTAATCTTACTTATTATATATCATATAAATTTAATATAAACAATTTTAATAATAGATCTTATAATAATGATCAAAAATTAAATTAATAAACTAATAATAAAAATATAAATATTAATTAAAATATATTTAAAAGACGGAAAATGATTCAATATCAAATCAAAATATATTACTAAATAATAATATTTAATTTTTAAATTTTTCATTTTTTTATAAGCTCATATTTTTTTTTAAATAATATTTGTCTCACTCGAAATAAAAATTAGTATTTATTAATTTTTAAATTATTTAAATAATATTAATTTTTATAAATAATTAAACTATAAATAATTAAACTATAAATAATTAAAATGAATATTTAAAATTATAATAAATAGAAATAAAAATTAGATTTAGTATTTATTAAGTAGTATATAGATGTTAAAATGTTTATATATTTAGGTCTTTCGGGGTTTATGAGCTTACTAATTTTAGTAAGTAAGCATTTAATGGTCTATAGGTTTTATTTAAAAAATAAAATAACTAAAAATTTGTTTTTATTATTTTTTCTCATTTTTTAATTTTATAACCTTTAAAAATATAATATTTTTTAATTTTTTTTCTAAAGTGAATACAATGTTTATTTATAATAATCATAAAATTTATATATCATATAAATTCAATATAAACAATTTTATGATAGATATTCTAATAATTATCTAAAAATAAATTAAAAATCTATTATGAATAAGATTGATATTTCTTAAAATATAATATCAAAACCTAAAATGATTAAAAATCAAAGCAAAATATATTACTAAATAATAATTATTTGTATTTAATTTTTTTTTCTTTTTATAAGCTTATCAATTTTTCGATGAAAAATAATTTTTATAAATTATATTTTTAACTTATAATTAATTTTATAATTAATACATATATAAAAATAAAAAACTAAACAATCAAAATGAATTTTATAAATTATAATGAAAACAAATAAAAATGAAATTTATTAATTATTATTTAGGGTATACCGATTTAAAGGATTATCTATATAGAGGTATTAGGATTTTGTAGTTTAGTTATTTAAGTGCATAGGCATTTAGTGGTGCATAGGTTTTATTTAAACAATAAAATAACAAAGAAAAAATAATTTTTTTTATTTTTTCACATTTTCAAATGTTATAATCTTTGAAAATATAATAATTTTAAAATTTTGTTCAAAAGTGAATACAATATTTAGTTATAATAATCATTATATTTATATATCATATAAATTCAATATAAGCATTTTTATTGATAAATATTCTAATAATGATGAAAAAATAACTTAATAATTTATTATTAATAAGATATATATCAATTAAAATATAATTAAAAAACATAAAATGATTCAGAAGCAAAGCAAAAAATATTATTATACAATAATTTTTTGTTTTGAATTTTTTTTTTCTTTTAAAAAGTTTCTCTTTAATTTTTTGATGAAGAATAATTTATATAAATTATATTTGTCTAACTCAAAATTTTTTTTGTAATTAATATTTATATAAAAATAAATAAATAAATAATTAAAATGAATATCTAAAATTATAATTAAAAAAATGACATTTATTATTTATTATTTATTATTTATTATTTAAGGTATACGAATCTAATTTAAATGAGATATGTCTTACTAATAAGTTATTTTGTATTTAATATTTCTATAAAAATAGAGTGAAATTTAATTAAAATAAAATTTAAAATTATACTAAATTAAAATTAAAATGATATTTATGATTTATTATTAATGTCTACTAGTGTAATGGTTTAAGTATTAGAGGTTTTGTCTTTTAGGAGTATAGCGATTTAGGTTTTTAGGCATTTAGTGGATTATAGGTTTTATTTAATCAATAAAATAAAAAAATTGTAATTTTTTCTAATTTTCATAGGTTATAACCTTTCAAAATATAATAATATTTAAATTTTTTTGAAATGTGAATACAATATTTAGTTATAATAATATTAGTAATTATATATGATATAAATTCAATATAAATAATTTTATTTATAGATATTATAATAATGATCAAAAATTAAATTAATAAACTACTAATAATAAGATAGATATTAATTAAAAAATATTTACAAAACCCAAATTGATTCAAAATTAAAGTAAAATATATTACTAGATAATTATTTTTAATTTTTAAATTTTTACTTCTTTCATAAGCATATATATATTTTTTGATTAAAAATAAATTATTTAAATTATATTTGTCGCACTCATACTTTATTTTGTAATATATATTTCTATAAAAATAAACTAATAAATAATTAAAATGAATATTTAAAATTATAATAAATAAAAATAAAAATTAGATTTATTTATTATTAAGTAGTATATAGAAGTTTAATGGTTTATGTATTTATGTATTACGGGGTTTAAAAGTTTACTGATTTAACTGTGTATGCATTTAATGGTTTATAGGTTTTATTTAAGAAAAAAAAAATTATTTTTATTATTTTTTGATATTTTCAAAGATTATAACCTTTGAAAATATAATAATTTTTAAATATTTTTCAAAAGTGAATAAATATTTATTTATAATAATCATAATAATTATATATCATATAAATTCAATATAAACAATTTTATTGATAGATATTCTAATAATTATCAAAAAATAAATTAAAAATTTAATATTAATAACATTGATATTACTTAAAATATAATATCAAAACCAAAATTGATTCAAAAGCAAAGCAATATATATTACTTAATAATAATTATTTATTTTTAAATTTTTATTCTTTTTATAAGCTTAACTATTTTTTGATGAAAAATAATATTTATAAATTATATTTTTAACTCATAATTTATTTTATAATAAATATATATATATAAATAAAAAACTTAAGAATCAAATAAATTTTTTAAATTATAATGAAAACAAATAAAAATGTGATTTATTAATTATTATTTATGGGATACCAGTTTAAAGGATTATCTATATAGGGGTATCAGGATTTGTAGTTTAGTGATTTAAGTGTTTAGGCATTTAGTTGTTTTTAGGTTTTATTTAAAGAATAAAATAACAAAAAAAATAATTTTTTTATTTTTTAACATGTTAAAAATTTATAATCTTTGAAAATATAATAATTTTAAAATTTTTTTCAAACGTGAATATAATATATAGTTATAATAATTATTAAATATATATATCATATAAATTCAATATATACATTTTTATTGATAAATATTTTAATAATGATAATAAAATTATTTAATAATTTATTATTAATAATTTAGATATCAATTAAAATATAATTACAAAACCTAAAATGATTCAGAAACAAAGCAAAATATATTACTATATAATAATTATTTGTTTTTAGTTTTTTTCTTCTTTTAATTAGTTTATCTATATTTTTTTGTTGAAAAATAATTTATATAAATTATATTTGTATAACTTATACTTTATTTTGTAATTAATATTTATATAAAAATAAATAAATAAATAATTAAAATGAATCTTTAAAATTATAATGAAAACAAATTGAGATTTATTATTTATTAATTAGAGTATACCGGTTTAATTTAAAATATGTCTCACTAATAATTTTTTTTGTAATTAATATTTCTATAAAAATAAACTGATACATTATTAAAATAACAATTTAAAATTATACTTAATAAAAATTAAATTTGAGATTTATGATTTATTATTAATGTATACCAATTTAATGGTTTGAGTATTTAAAGGTTTTTCATTTAGGAGTTTAGCAATTTTTGTTTTTGGGCATTTAGTGGTTTATAGGTTTTTTAAATAATGAAATAACAAAAAATGTATTTTTGATATTTTTTTAAATATTCAAAGGTTATAACATTTGAAAATATAATAATTTTAAATTTTTTTAAAAATGGTTATACAATATTTAGTAATAATAAATATTATAAATATATATTATATCAACTAAATATAAACAATTTTATTGATAGATATTATATCAATTATCAAAAAATAAATTAATAAACTATTATTAATATGATAGATATAAATTAAAATATAATTAAAAAACATAAAATTATTCAAAATCAAAGTAAAATTTATTACTAAATAATAATGTTATTTTTTGTTTTTTCATCATTTTATAAGCTTATATGTTTTTTTGATGAAAAATATATTATTTAAATTATATTTGTATCATTCATAATTTATTTTGTAATTAATATTTCTATAAATTATTTAAATTATATTTAAGGTTTACGAGTTGAAAGGTTTAAGTATTTAGGGGTAGGAGTTTAGATATTTATGTATTTAAGCATTTAATGGCTTATAAGTTTTATTTAAACTATGATAAAGCAAAAAATTTATTTTTTGTTATTTTTATCATTTTTGAAGGTTATAAACATTGAAAATATAACAATTTTTAAATTCTTTTTATATGTGAATACTATATTTAGTTATGATAATTTTAATAATTATATATCATATAATATAAACAATTATATTAAAAAATATTATATTAATGATCAAAAAATAAATTAATAAACTATTATTAATAAGATAGATATTATTTTAAAAATATTTGCAAAACATTAATTTATTCAAAATCAAAGTAAAATATATAAAAAAATAATACTTTCTTTGATTTTTTGCTTCTTTTTATAAGTTTATATTTTTTGTTATTAAAAGTAAATTATTTAAATTATATTTGTCTTCCTCTTATTATATTTTTAATTTATAATTCTATAAAAATAAACTAATAAATAATTAAAATGAATATTTAAAAATATAATGAATACAAATAAAATAGAGATTTATTATTTATTATTCAGGATATACTAGTTTAATGGTTTAAGTATTTAGGCATTTTGAGTTTTAGTGATTTAAGTGTTTCGGACTTAAGTGATTTATAGTTTTTATTTAAAGAATGAAAAAATAAAAAATTTAATTTTTTGATTTTTTTTAATTTTTGATGGTTATAACCTTTGAAATATAATAATTTTTAATTTTTTTAAATGTGAATATAATATTCAGTAATAATAATCTTAATAATTATATATAATGTAAACTCAATATAAATAATTTTATTAATAGATATTAAAATAATGATCAATACAAAATTAATAAACTATTATTAATAAGAATGATATAAATTAAAATATAATTGCAAAATCTAAAAAGATTCAAATTAAAAATAAATATATTACTAAATAATAAATTTTTGTTTTTAAAATTTTGCCTCTTTTTATAAGGATATATATTTTTCTTGATGAAAAATAAATTATTTAAATTAGATCTGTCTCACTAATAATTTATTTTATAATTAATATTTCTATAAAAATAAACTTATAAATATTTAAAATAAAAATTTAAAATTATACTAATAAAAATAAAATTAAGATTTATGATTTTTTATTATAGTACACATGTTTAATGGTTTAAATATTTAAAGGTTTTGTCGTTTAGGAGTTTAGCCATTTATGTTTTTAGGCATTTGGTGGCTTATAGGGTTTATTTAAACAATAAAATATCAAAAAAAAATTTGTAATTTTTACTCATTTTCATAGGTTATAACCTTTGAAAATATAATAATATTTAAAATTTTTTGAAATGTGAATACAATATTTAGTTATAATAAATTTTAATAATTATATATCATATAAATTTAATATAAACAATTTTATTGATAGATAATATAATAATGATCAAAATTTAAATTAATAAACTATTAATAAAAAGATCGATATTAATTAAAAAATATTTACAAAACCCAAATTGATTTAAAATTAAAGTAAAATATATTACTGGATAATAATTTTTAATTTTAAAATTTTTAATTATTTTATAAGCATATATTTTTTTTGATTAAAAATAAATTAATTAAAATATATATGTCGCACTCATAATTTAATTTGTAATAAATATTTCCATAAAAATAAACTAATAAAAAATTAAATTGAATATTTAAAATTATAATAAATAGAAATAAAAATTAGATTTATTAATTATTAAGTAGTATATAGTAGTTTACTAGTTTATGTATTTAGGCATTATGAGGCTTAGGAGTTTACTGATTTAATTGTTATGCATTTAGTGGTTTATAGGTTTTATTTAAAAAATAAAATAATAAAAAATTTATTTTTATTATTTTGTGATATTTTCAAAGGTTATAACCTTTGAAAATATAATAATTTTTAAATTTTTTTTAAATGTGAATACAATATTTAGTTATAATAATCATTATATTTATATATCATATAAATTCAATATAAACAATTTTATTGATAAATATTCTAATAATGATCATAAAATAAATTAATAATCTATAATTAATAAGATAGATATCAATTAAAATACAATTACAAAACCTAAAATGATTCAGAAGAAAAGTAAAATATATTACTATATAATAATTTTTTGTTTTGAAATTTTTTTTTATTTTAATAAGTTTATCAATAATTTTTTGATGAAAAATAATTTATATAAATTATATTTGTCTATCTCAATTTATTTTGTAATTAATATTTATATATAAATAAACAAATAAATAATTAAAATGAATATTTAAAATTATAATGAAAAAAAAATGAGATTTATTATTTATTATTTAGGCATGCCGATTTAATTTAAGTTATATCTGTCTCACTAATAATTTATTTTGTAATTAATATTTCTATAAAATAAATTGATAAATAATTAAAATAAAAATTTAAAATTATACTGAATAAAAATTAAAATCAGATTTATGATTTATTATTAATGTATACCAGTTTAATGATTTAAGTATTTAGAGGTTTTGTTGTTAGGAGTTTAGCGATTTATGTTTTTAGGCTTTTAGTGGTTTATAGTTTTATTTAAAAAAATAAAATAACAGAAAAAATTTCTATAATTTTTTATCATTTTCATAGGTTATAACATTTGAAAATATAATAATTTTTAAATTTTTTGAAATTTTATATACAATATTTTGTTATAATAATATTAATAATTATATATCATATAAATTTAATATAAATAATTTCATTGATAGATATTATAATAATGATCAAAATTTAAATTTATAAACTATTAATATTAAGATAGATATTAATTAAAAAATATTTACAAAACCCAAATTGATTCAAAATTAAAGTAACTTATATTACTTGATAATAATTTTTAATTTTTAAATTTATACTTCTTTAATAAGCGTATATTTTTATTAGATAAATAATATATTATTTAAATTATATTTGTCCCACTCATAATTTATTTTGTAATAAATATTTCTAAATAAATACACTAATAAATAATTAAAATGAATATTTAAAAATATAATAAATAGCAAAAAAATAGATTTATTAATTATTAAGTAGTATTTAGCAGTTTAATGGTTTATGCATTTAGGCATTACGAAATTCGGGAGTTTACTGATTTAACTTTATAAGCATTTAGTAGGGGTGCTCACGGGACTCGGAGATTTGTGACCCGACCCGAAGTCTTGTCCCGAAAGAATCGGGATTGAGAAAAATCCATTGACTTTGACTTTTCCCTTACCGTTCTGTCACATATTTTTTCTTTTGGGACTGTTCCGAATCTTAAACAATATAAATCCCGTGAACCTTCCCATCCTAAAAAACTGATACTAGAACCAGGAATATATATATATATATATATATATATATATATATATATATATATATCATGAAGATGCCACCAATTCAGCTACTGCCCATCCAATTCCAACGCACCTATTGCTGTTCCGATAAGTTCCAGGCCACCTCACGCCGTTTCAGCCATGTTCAGTTAGGTCCAACCCTTGTCCGTCGCACTTCTGGTTTCCTCAACCGTGTCTCAGATGCCACCAGCCTTTTGGTTTGTTTTTCTGACGAGAATTGAGTGATTAATTATTATTATTATTATGTGTCTCCTTTTGTTTTGTTGCGTATTGGTTGTGGTGTTGTGGTTGCGGCAAATGAGTGGGCCGAATGTGTTACAGTCAGTTTTATAGAGCTTATTTGTTTGAAATATTTATATGTATTTATGCTTACCATATCATATTAATTAATGGCAATGCAGATGGCACAATCCAGTGGTAAATGAAAAATATAATAAATTGAAGATGATCACATCTCAAATGATCAAAGTACTGGTAAATTCAATCATCATCCTTTCACGATACTCCTATTGTTACGGCAGGTTCTTCAATTCCAATTGTTAAAGAAAGTCAAGGTACATCTGAACTTCAAGCTCATAAAAAGTATAAGTCTGCTTTTTGAGAAACTTATGAGATATTAGTTGATTCAGAGGGAAATGAAACTGGTAGGGTAGCTTGTATATGGTGTAGTAAAGAATACTTGGAAAAAAGTGATCAAGGTAATTCGGGTTTATAAAATACTTGAGAAAGACTTGTATGAAATTTCCACACAAAAAAGAATTAATAGAAGCTAACAAAGGTAAAGAAAAGTCATAATCTTTGTTGAGTTTCACTAAAGGTACTAGTTCAGAGGATAACAAATTAACTTGTTGGCAATTTGATCAACAACTAGTTATGGAGGCTTTGGTGAAAATGATCATAAAAGATGAATTGCCTTTTTGTTTTGTTGAGAGGGATGAGTTTAAAGAGTTTAGTGAAGTTAGTGTGCCTTAATTTAAAATTCCATCTTGACACTCTGTGTTGAGGGATTGTTTTTCTTTGTTTGTGAAGGAAAAGAATAAATTATTTGATAGCATATCATCTCATTGTTGTAGAGTTTCATTGACTGCCGACACTTGGACTAGCATTCAAAATTTGTCTTATATATGTTTGACTGTTTATTTCATTGATTCTCAATGAAATATACATAAAAGGATTTTAAACTTTTGTGTAATTAAAAGTCATTCTGGAGTTAATATTAGAAATGCTATTGAGTTTTGCATGAATCAATGGGGTTTGAGAAAGTTGATGTTCATTACTTTTGACAATGCATCAAATAATGATTTTGCAGTTGAATAATTGAAAAAAAGGCTTTGAAGAAAAGTGTTGTACCTTTGAGAGGCGAGCATTTTCATATGAGATGTTGTGCTCATATCCTAAACTTAATTGTCAGAGATGACATTGCATTAGTTGAGGGTGCTAAACAAAAAATTATAGGTGTGGTGAAATATGTGAGGAGCAGTCCTAAAAGATTAGATATGTTTAAGTTATGTGTTGAAGAAGCAAACTTGACATATGGATCTTCATTGCAATTAGATTTTCCTACAAGATGGAATTCAACTTATTTGATGCTGCAAACTGATATAAAATATCAAAAATAATTTGATAAGTTAAAGGACAAAGACAAACGGTTCTTAAAGGAGTTTGGTTCAAACGTTCCAACTGAGAGAGACGGAACAAACGTCATAATTTTGGCTCATTTCTTGAAAACTTTTTATAAGGTAACTTGTAAATTTTCTGGCTCATAATAATCTACCTCTAGTGTTTATTTTCCTGAGATTATTCGAATTAAAAAAAATGATCTTTGTGAAAATAGTAGAGATACAATGATGTCTGAAATGTGTATGAAAATGAGGCATAAATTCAACAAATATTGGGGTTCTCTTTAATCAACAAATATTATGCTTTTTGTAGCAGTAGTGTTGGATCCTAGATATAAGCTCAAATATCTCAAGGTTTAATACACTTAGTAGTATGGAGAGGAATTGGCTAAAAATTTGGTGAAAAATATTATAAATGTTTTAAATGAGATGATGGATGATTATAAAGATTAAAATGAAGATGAATCAAAAGAAGATGATTTCTCTTCTACTGTGTTGAAGAAAAATGATGATTTCTTTGATGGTAGTGATACTTATGTCGATGATATTTTTTTGTTGAATTGGAGAAAGAACAAGAAGTTGTAGCTTTGGAAGAGTTGGATAGGTACTTGGAGGACAAACTTGAAAAAAATAGAATTGATTTTGATCTTCTAAACTAGTGGAAGGTAAATGAGGTTAGGTATCCTTCTTTGGCAAATGTAGCAAGGGATGTATTTTCTATCCAAGCATCTACTGTGGCCTACGAATCTACATTTAGCACTGGGGGGATAACTTTAGATATATTTAGGAGTTCTTTAACACCAATTACGGCTGAAGTTCTCATATGTCTACAAGATTGGTTGAGAAGTTCAAACAACCTATTGAATTTGAAGAATTAGTTCAAGACCTTGATGATAATGAATTAGGTTAGTATACAAATCTTGTAAATTTTAATTTCACTTTTACTTATTTTATTCATTCAATTTAATAAAAATATGCTTCAATTACAATTTTCAGAAGGGTCTCAAGATCCAAATATTCTTCCAACTATAGTTGGCCAACTAAATTTGGAATGGGTGTATAGAGGTGTCAAATGGGCCGGGCGGGGTCGGCCCTTTTTTTTGACCACGAGCGTGCCTACGTGCCGGGCCGGGCATGACACGGTTACAGTACCATGTCGTGCACGGCCAGGCACGGTTTAAAAAAGCCGTGCCAGGCACGGCCCGAAGGCACGCCAGGCCGTGCCGTGTCGTGCCGTGCCGGGCTAGAAAAAATTTTTTTTTTTACTTTTTTTTTAATTTTATTAATATAAAATATTAAAAAATATATACAATTTTAGATAATGTATAGTATTATATATTTATAATATGAAAAATGTTAAAATTTATTAAAATAACAAAGTTTAAATTTTTTTTATGTAATATAAAATTAGTTTAAATTTTATTATAATTATATAATAAAGTTATAAATTTTTAAATGAAAAATTGAAATAAAAAAAAATAAATCAATACATTTTGTTAATAAAAATAAAAATTTAAAAAAACATAAGCAACTCAAATGAAAAATGACCAATCAGCCATTTGAAACCGAAGGTCCGAATCAAATAAATTATAGTTTCAACACAACATACAAATAAAGCGTACAATCAATAAAAAAACTACGAAATCAAAAAATAGTAGATCGTCATCAATCGTCAATCAGCATATCATGAGCATCATCAGCCGCAACATCAAGATCAGTATCATATGGATCATCATCATCGGCAATCAACTACTCTTCCATCGTAGTGGATGCCACTGCAGTCCCTGTCCCAGCTTCAGCACGATCATGGATGTTAAACCTCGAATCCTCCCAATCCTTCTAACATGCTAAGGCCTCAACAATATCTGGACGTAATCTTGATCTCCTATTCGAAATCACGTTCACCGCAACATAAAAAGCAAAATTCGATGCTATGATCGACACCTAGAGGAGTCAATAGATCTCGTGCCATCCTAGATACCACGGGAAAGGTGGACTCATATGATTTCCACCACTGTAATAAATCAAGATTCTTAGTATCAGAATGTGATAGGATTGAGTAGTAATAGGTATCTAAGTACCGAGAAAGCTCGCTCCTATGTGATGGTCCACCCCTACGTTTCCCCATCGCTAGCTGAATCAAAAAATCATCATCTCCGAATAAGGTATCAATGTCCGTAATCACAATCTCACCACCACCACCACCATACCTAGTATCGTAGTAAGTGAATAGGTCAGTCAACTTCTCATGAATGAACCCTTCAGGTGGGTCTTCCAGGTTCATGCACGAGGAAATGTAAGTCAGGGTGTTTTCTACCACATTCCACCTTAGCCCTAGGGTCCATGCATGCAGCGAGGCAATAAAGAGATGGAACAGTGGACCAGTACTTCAAGTACTTGGTTTTCATCTATGCAACCATATGGCTAAGTTTTAAGTCAGCTCGATACTTCCTAAACATGCTACTTATGTTAATATGCACCTCAGTGCAATGCAAGTGGTGGGCATATAAACCGACGAACACATGTTCGTCGTGTCATAAAAAATCTTCAGAAATTTCATTTACGAAATTTCTGAAGCCCAGTCAGTGTCGTCAATAATAAGTTCGTCACTCTTACTATTGACGTAATCGGATATCATGTGTTCGTATCCAACACATGATTTTAACATCAGGTATGTATAATTCCAACGATGTCTCACATCCGATTGGAATTTCTTCTTCTTAAGATTCACAGACAAATAGAGACTACCAAACTCTTGTTGTCTGTGAGAAGTGCGAATATATTTTAGTGCATTACGTATATTATCCAACAAAGGGGAACATACCTTCATACCCGCTTGAACAATCAGGTTAATCACGTGACACATGCATCTAACATTAAAGATCTCTCCTAATGGTGTGTCTCTAATATTCCTAACAAACATGTTGATCGCTACTCCATTATTAGATGCATTATCGAAGGTGACACTAAAAATTTTATTTTGAATTTTATATTCCCTAAAGATTTTCATCATACACTCCAAAATGGCAGGGCCATCATGAGGATAAAGAATCTCAGAGAATCCTAAAATTTTTTTATTGATTGTCCAGTTTGAATCTACATAGTGGCTGGTGAGACATGCATAAGAAGATTCATCGTGACTTGTCCAGATATCGGACGTCACGGACACCACTCCACTATATGCCATAAATTCATTACTTATTTTTTGTTTTTCTAACTTATATATCTTTAGTATGTCATTCCTAGATGTGGATCTAGGAATCCTATGATAGGCAGGCTGAAAATATGTCTACATGATGCGCAGCACCCTTGGATCTTCCGAAAATCTAATCGGAAGACCCATCAATGTGATAAGAGTGGCCATGCCGTCCCTACCCAACTCACTGGAGTATATGAAGGGAGTAAGCTTTGAGACCGAACTTGATCCAGTCTCAAAAAATGCAGTGGAAAGTTGGGTTTGCATTGGATCTAATGGTCCATGTTTCTTGGTTCATAATTCGGCATGCCTTTTAAGGTTCCCAGACCCAGACGAACTCTTACATGTTAAAAGTCTCATACAATATTTGCACTGTGTCATTTCTAGTTCCTCACCCCTAACATTTTTTTGTTTTATTATATTAAAATGAGTCCAAGCTACAGAAGTCCTCTAGTTTTTTGTTTTTTAGAAGTTTGGGTTGAGACGACTGGAGAAACCAAAGTTTCAGCAGCCTCAAACCTTTGTGTAATATTTTCATTTATAAATTTAAATATGTTTCAGTTATATTTGTCATTTTTTATGATTTTTGTTTTTAAGAATAGTTTAATAAAGACTAGAAGAATGATTTTAATTTTTCTAATTTTGGTCTATAGAGAGAAACTATAGAGAGAGAAAGTTAAAAAACGTAAAATAAATTACCCAATAAAAGCAGTGAGGTCAGTCACGTGCACAGTGCACCGCAGTCAAGCTCTAATGTTCAAAACTCAAGTCGAGATTCCTGAAAATCCAAGCCAAATGCCAAAATCCCGAGGCCTGAGAGAGAGAAGCAAGATTTTTGAGGGAGAGAACGATTTGAGAGAATTTATGTTTATGAAAAACATAAATGTTAAAGAGAGGGGGGTGGTATTTATAGATTAAAGATAATAATTTTTTATAAAAAAGAAATTTTTTTTTAATTTTTTTAAATTTTTTTTAATTTATTTTAATTTTTTTGGGGGCAGAATCATGAGGGCCATTGGATTCTGCCCTCTAGCGGTTGGAGGCGAGATCTAACGGCTGAAAATCTAATTTTATATTAATTTTTTTTCCGCTGGGGGGATCTGGGTCAGTTCGGGCCTCGTGGGTTGGGTCAAAACACATTTGACCATTGGTCTTTTTTGTGGGAGGGGCGTGGGGCTATCATGAGGTGGTGCTCGAGGGACACCTGGCATAGGACGAACCAGTGCCGGTGTGCCGTGCCACGGGCCGATCCGTGCCGAGTAGGGCACGGCACGGCTCAGGCCAGGCACCGCACGGCACGGCTCGTGCCTTTTCCGGGCATGGCCCGGGCACGGCCTGGTTGACACCTCTATGGGTGTATTAAATTTTAAAGGTAATATTTGGTTTTTTTATTACTATTTGATCTTAGAAATTTATGTGTACATGATTAACATATTTTCATCTTTGGTTGTCCTTCTACAGTGGAGGAAGAAATGGGAGGAGTTGTAAAAGAGATAATTAATTAGGTTTGGATTTTCGTTGTTGTTCCGGGACGGACTTTTGAAATAATTATTATCATGGTGGTTATTATTGTATTTTTTTGTTATATTAAGCTGCCTAATTTTAGCAATTACTTAAGTAGTAATTGATGCTGCCAATATAAACAATAATAAATATTCATTTTAATTATTTATTTGTTTATTTTTATATAAATATTAATTACAAAATAAATTATGTGTTAGACAAATATAATTTATATAAATTATTTTTTATCGAAATATATAGATCAACTTATAAAAAGAATAAAAAATTTTAAAACTAAAATTTATTATATAGTCATATATTTTGCTCTCCTTCTGAATCATTTTAGATTTTGTAATTATATTTTAATTGACATCTATCTTATTAATAATTGTTTATTAATTTATTATTTGATCATTATTAGAATATTTATCAATAAAATTGTTTATATTTAATTTATATGATATATAAATATAATGATTATTATAAATAAATATTGAATTCACTTTTGAAAAATATTTAAAAATTATTATATTTACAAAGGTTTTAACCTTTGGAAATATAAAAAAATAATAAAAATAAATTTTATGTTTTTTTATTTTTTAAATAAAACCTATAAACCTCTAAATGCATACATAGTTATATCAGTAAACTACTAAACTCTGTAATGCCTATATACATAAACCATTAAACTGCTATATACTACTTAATAAATTGAATTTATATTTCAATTTATTATTATTTTAAATATTCATTTTAATTATTTATTAGTTTATTTTTATAGAAATTTTTATTACAAAATAAATTATGAGTGTGACAAATATGATTTAAATAATTTATTTTCAATCAAAATATATATATATATGCTTATAAAAGAAGTAAAAATTTAAAAATTAGAAATTATAATCCAGTAATATATATTACTTTAATTTTGAATCAATTTGGGTTTTTTAAATATTTTTTAATTAATATCTATCATATTATTAATAGGTTATTAATTTAATTTTTGATCATTTGTATAATATCTATCAATAAAATTATTTATATTGAATTTATATCATATATAATTTTTAATATTATTTTAACTAATTATTATATTCACATTTCAAAAAATATTAAATATTAATTTATTTTTAATGGTTATAACCTTTGAAAATCAGAAAAAAACCTAAAATTTTTTTTTTATTTTTATTATATAAATAAAACCTATAAACCACTTAATGCCTAAAAACATAAATTGATAAACTCCTAAACAACGAAACTCCTAAATAATTAAACCATTAAACCAGTATACCACATATAATAAATCATAAATCTCATTTTAATTTGTATTCATTATAATTTTAAATTTTCATTTTAATTATTTATAAGTTTATTTATTATAGAAATATTAATTACAAAATAAATAATGAGTTAGAAAAATATAATAATAATAATTTATTTTTAATCAAAAAAATATAAGCTTATAAAAAGAAGTAGAAATTTAATTATTAAAAAGTATTATATATTAATATATTTTACTTTGATTTTGAATCATTATATATAGGTTTTGCAATTATATTTTAATTGCTATCAATATTATTAATAAAAGTTTATTATTTTATTATTTGATCATTTTTATAATATATAGCAATAAAATTATTTATATTCAATTTTAATGTCTTATAATTATTAAGATTATTGTATTATTTAAAAAAAACTTATAAACCACTAAATACCAAAATTTAATCTCTAGACTCCTAAACCCCAATTACCCCTAAATAGTTAAACCATTAAACCTATATAACCTAAATAATAAATAATAAATCTCATTTTTATTTATATTCATTATAATTTTAAATATTCATTTTATTTATTTTTTAGTTTATTTTTATAGAAATATTAATTACAAATTAAATAATGAGTGAGACATATATAATTTAAATAAATTATTTTTTATGAAATAAAAATAAGCTTATAAAAATAAACAAAATTTCAAAAATTTAAAATTTTATTTAGTAATATAATATACTTTGATTTTGAATTATTATGGTTTCTGCAAATATATTTTAATTAATATCTATCTTATTAATAATAGTTAATTATTTTATTTTTTGATCTTTATAATAATATATATTAATTAATTTTTTTATATTGAATTTACAACAAATATAATTTTTATGATTATTATAACTAAGTATTGTATTCATATTTTATAACTATTAAAAATTATTATTTTTTTAAAGGTTATAACATTTGAAAATCACGAAAATTCATACAAATAAATTTTTTGTTATTTCTTTGATTAAATAAAACCTATAATCACCTAAATATGTAAACATATAAATTAATAAACTCATTAACCCTAAAACCACAAAAAACTTAATCAATTAAATAGTTATACCCTAAATAATAAATCATAAATCTCATTTTTATTAGTATTCATTATAATTTTAAATATATATTTTAATTATTTGTTAGTTTATTTTTATAGAAATATAAATTAAAAAATAAATTATTAGTGAGACAAATATAATTTAAATATTTTATTTTTCATCAAAAAATATATAGGCTTATAAATGGATACAAAATTTTAAAAATTTAAAATTAATATTTTGTAAAATATTTCACTTTGATTTTGAATCATTTTAGGTTATGAAAATATATTTTAAACAATATTTATCTTATTAATAATTGTTTATTACTTTTAAATGATCATTATAATAATATATATCAAAAAAATAGTTTATATTGAATTTATATGATAAATAATTATTATGATTATTATAACATCATAGTTTATTCGCTTTTCAAAAAAAATTATCAATTATTATATTTTCAAAGGTTATAACATTCAAAAATGAGAAAAAATAAAAAAAAATATTTTTTTTGTTATTTTATTTTTTATATAAAACCTATAAACCACTCAATGACTGAATTATAAAATGACTAAACTCCTAACCCCCGAAGCCCATAAATACTTAAAACATTAAATTAGTATAGTCCAAATAATAAATCATAAATTTAATTTTTATTAGTATTCATTATAATTTCAAATTTTAACTTTAATTATTTATTAGTTTATTTTTATAAAAATATTAATTACGAAATAAATTATTATTGCAACATATATAGTTTAAATAATTTATTCTTCATTAAAAAAATGCTTATAAAAAAAGCAAATTTTTAAAAATAAATAATTATTATTTAGTAATATAGCTTATTTTGATTTTGAATCATTTTAGATTTTACAATTATATTTTAATTTATATCATTCTTATAAATAGTCGTTTATAAATTTATTTATTGATCATTATTATAATATTTATCAATAAAATTATTTATATTGAGTTTACATTATATATAATTATTAAAATTATTATAACAAAATATTATATTCATATTTAAAAAAATTAAAAATTATTATTTTTTCATAGGTTATAACCTTCAAAAATTAAAAAAATCAAAAAATTAAATTTTTTGTTTTTTCATTCTTTAAATAAAAACTATAAATCACTAAAGGTCTAAACAATTAAATCACTAAATTCGTATACCACAAAACACCTAAATGCTTAAACCATTAAACCAGTATATCCAGAATAATAAATAATAAATCTGAATTTTATTTTGTATTCATTATAATTTTAAATATTCATTATAATTATTTATTAGTTTATTATTATAGAATTATAAATTAAAAAATAAATTATGAGTAAGATAAATATAATTTAAATAATGTATTTTTAATAACAAAAAAAATAAACTTATAAAAAAAGCAAAATATTAAAAAAAATTATAATTTAGTAATATATTTTACTTTGATTTGAATAAATTTAGATTTTACAAATACTTTTTAAATAATATCTATTTTATTAATAATAGTTTATTAATTTATTTTATGATCATTATTATAATATCTAGCAATGTAATTATATATATTGAATTTAAATGACTTATATTTATGAAAATTATTATAAATAAATATTATATTTACATTTGAAAAAAATTTAAAAATTATTATATTTTAAAAGGATATAAACTTCAAAAATCATAAAAAATAAAAAAAATAAATTTTAATGTTATAAGTTTGTTTAAATAAAACTTATAAACCACTAAATCTCTAAACACTTAAATCTCTAAACTCCTTAACACAAAAGCTCCTAAATACTTAAACCTTTAAACTCGTAAACCTTAATTATAATTTAAATATTTTATTAAAATATTAATCACAAAAAAATTATGAGTGATACAAATTTTATTTAAATAATTTATTTTTCATCAAAAAAAAAATAAAAGCTTATAAAAAGAAGCAAAAACTAAAAAACAAAAATTATTATTTAGAAATAAATTTTACTTTTATTTTGAATAATTTTTGGTTTTGCAATTATATTTTAATTTATATGTATCATATTAATAATAGCATATTAATTTATTTTTTGATAATTGATTTCATATCTATAAATAATATTTTTTATATTTTTTTTAGATTATATATAATTATAATGATTATTATTACAAATATTGTATTCAAAATTTTAAAAAATTTTAAAATTATTATATTTTCAAAGGTTATAACATTTGAAAATGTAAGAAAATATCAAAAATAATTTTTTTATTATTTCATTGTTTAAATAAATCCTATAAACCACTAAATGCCTAAACACTTAAATCAATAACTCCTAAATCTCTAAAACCCTAAAAAGATAGTCCTTTTAAACTAGTATATCCTAAATAATAAATAATAAATCCCAATATTATTTTTTTCATTATAATTTAAAATATTCATTTTAATTATTTATTCATTTATTTTTATTAAATATTAATAACAATATAAATTATGAGTTAGACAAATATAATTTATATAAATAATTTTTCATCAAAAAATATAGATAAACTTATTAATAATCTATTATTAATAAGATAGATATCAATTAAAATATAAATACAAAACCTAAAATGATTCAGAAGCAAAACAAAATATATTACAATACAATAATTATTTGTTTTGAAATTTTTTTTTCTTTTAAAAATTTTATCTATAAATTTTTTGATGAAAAATAATTTATATAAATTATATTTGTGTAACTTATAAATTATCTTGTAATTAATATTTATATAAAAATAAACAAATAAATAATTAAAATGCATATTTAAAAATATAATTAAAAAAATGAGATTTATTATTTATTATTTAGGGTATACCAGTCAAATTTAAATTAGATCTATCTCACTAATAATTTATTTTGTATTTAATATTTCTATAAAAATAAACTAAAAATTAATTAAAATAAAAATTTAAAATTATTCTAAATAAAAATTAAAATGATATTTATGAATTATTATTAATTTATTTTGTATTTAATATTTCTATAAAAATAAACTAAAAATTAATTAAAATAAAAATTTAAAATTATTCTAAATAAAAATTAAAATGATATTTATGAATTATTATTAATGTATACCAATTTAATGGTTTAAGTATTTAAAGGTTTTGTATTTTAGGAGTTTAGTGATTTTGTTTTTTAGGCATTTAGTGGTTTATAGGTTTTATTTAATCAATAAAATATCAAAAAAATATTTTGTAATTTTTTCTCAATTTCATAGGTTATAAGCTTTGAAAATATAATAATATTTAAAATTTGTTGAAATGTGAATACAATATTATTTATATAATATAAGTAATTATATATGATATAAATACAATATAAATAATTTTATTGATAGATATTATAATAATGATCAAAAATTAAATTTATAAACTATTAATAATAAGATAGATATTAATAAAAAAATATTTACAAAACCCAAATTTATTCAAAATTAAAGTAAAATATATTACTGGATAATAATGTTTAATTTTTAAATTTTTACTTCTTTTATAAGCGTATATATTTCTGTTGATTAAAAATAAATTTTTTAAAATATATTTGTCGCACTCATAATTTATTTTATTATAAATATTTCTATAAAAATAAACTAATAAATAATTAAAATTAATATTTAAAACTATAATAAATAGAAATTAAAATTAGATTTATAAATTATTATGTATTATATAGCAGTTTAATGGTTTATGTATTTAGGTATTATGGGGTTTAGGTGTTTAGTGATTTTATTGTGTATGCATTTTGTGGTTTATAGGTTTTATTTAAAAAATAAAATAACAAAACATTTATTTTTATTATTTTTTGATATTTTTAAATGTTATAACCTTTGATAATATAATAATTTTTAAATTATTTTCAAACGTGAATTAAATATTTAGTTATAATAATCATTATATTTATATTTCATATAAATTCAATATAAACAATTTTAGTGATAAATATTCTAATAATTAACAAAAAATAAATTAATAAAAATATTATTAATAAGATAGATAAAATTAAAATATAATTACAAAACATAAAATGATTCATAAGCAAAGAAAAATATATTACTATATAATATTTTTTTGTTTTGAAATTTTTTTTTTATTTTAAAAAGTTTATCTATATTTTTTTGATTAAAAATAATTAACATAAATTATATTTGTTTAACTCATAATTTATTTATTAATTAATATTTATATAAAAATAAAAAATTAATAATTAAAATGAATATTTAAAATTATAATAAAAAAAATGAGATTTATCATTTATTATTTAGGGTATACCTATTTAATTTAAGTTATATCTGTCTCACTAATAATTTATCTTGTAATTAATATTTCGATAAAAATAAACTAATAAATAATTAAAATATAAATTTAAAATTATCCTGAATAAAAATAAAAATGAGATTTATGATTTATTATTAATGTATACCAGTTTAATGGTTTAAGTATTTTGAGGTTTTGTCATTTAGGAGTTTAGCAAATTATGTTTTTAGGCATTTATCGATTTATAGGTTTTATTTAAACAATAAAATAAGAAAAAAAATTGTAACTTTTTGTCATTTTCAAATGTTATAACCATTGAAAATTTAATAATATTTAAAATTTTTTGAAATTTGAATACAATATTTTGTTATAATAATTTTAATAATTCTATATCATATAAAATAAATATCATCAATTTTATTGAGAGATATTATAATAATGTTCAAAAATTAAATTAATAAACTATTTATAATAAGATAGATATTAATTAAAAAATATTTAGAAAACCTAGATTGATTCAAAATTAAAGTAAAATATATTAGTTTATAAAAATTTTTAATTTTTAATAATACTTTTTTTTATACTTGTTTTAAAAGCATATATTTTTTTTTGATTAAAAATAAATTATTTAAATTTATGTGTCACACTCATAATTTATTTTGTAATAATAATTTTTATAAAAATAAACTAATAAATAATTAAAATAAATATTTATGATTATAATAAATTGAAATAAAAATTAAATTTATTAATTTTTAAGTAGTATATAGCAGTTTAATGGTTTATGTATTTAGGCATTACGGGGTTTAGGAGTTTACTGATATAACTGTGTATGCATTTAGTGGTTTATGGGTTTTATTTAAAAAATAAAATAACAAAAAATTTATTTTTATTATTTTTTCATATATACAAAGGTTATAACCTTTGAAAATATGATAATTTTTAATTTTTTTTCAAAAGTGAATTTAATATTTAATTATAATAATCATTATATTTATATATCATATATATTCAATATAAATAATTTTATTGATAAATATTCTAATAATGATAAAAAATAAATTAATAAACAATTATTAATAAGATATATATCAATTAAAAAAAAGATAGATATCAATTAAAATAAAATTATAACACCAAAAATGATTGAGAAGCAAAGCAAAATATATTACTATATAATAAATTTTTGTTTAGATATTTTCTTTTCTTTTAAAAAGATTATCTATAATTTTTTTATGAAAAATAATATATATAAATTATATTTGTCTAAGTCAATTTATTTTGTAATTAATATTTATATATAAATAAACAAATAAATAATTAAAATGAATATTAATAATTATAATGAAAAAAAATAAGATTAATTATTTATTATTTAGAAATACCAGTTTATTTTAAATTAGATCCGTCTCACTAATAATTTATTTTGTAATTAATATTTTATAAAAATAAACTACAAATAATTAAAATAAAAATTTAAAATTATACTGAATAAAAATTAATATGAGATTTATGAATTATTATTAATGTATACCAGTTTAATATTTTAAGTACTTAGAGGTTTTTTCGTTTATGACTTTAGCGATTTATGTTTTTAGGCATTTAGTGGTTTATAGGTTTTATTAAAAGAATGAAAAACAAATAAAATATTTTTGATAATTTTTTCACATTTTCTAATGTTATATTTTGAAAATATAATAATTTTAAAATTTTTTAAATATGCAAATACAATATTTAGTAATAATAATCATTATAATTATATATAATATAATCTAAATATAATATATTTTATTGATAGATATGATATCAATTTTTAAAAAATAAATTAATATGCTATTATTAATACGATATATATAAATTAAAATATAATTGCCAAACCTAAAAATATTAAAAATCCAAGTAAAATTTATTACTAAATAATAATTTTTTTTATTGTTTGCTTCTTTTTATAAGCTTATTTTTCTTTGATGAAAATTAAATTCTTTAAATTATATTAGTATCACTCATAATTTATTTTGTAATTAATATTTTAATAAATTATTTAAATTATATTTAAGGTTTACGAGTTTAATGGTTTAAGTATTTAGGGGCTTTTGTATTTAGGAGTTTAGAGGTTTAAGTGTTTAGGCATTTAGTGCTATATAAGTTTTATTTAAACAATAATATAAGAAAAAATTTATTTTTATTATTTTTTTAATTTTTGAAGGTTATAACGTTTGAAAATATAATAATTATTAAATTCTTTTCAAATGTAAATATAATATTTAGTTAAACTAATCTTAATAATTATAAGTCATTTTAATTCAATATAAATAATTACATTGCTAGATATTATAATAATGATCAAAAAAAATTTAATAAACTATTATTAAAATGATAGATATTATTTAAAATATATTGACAAAATCTAAATTTATTCAAAATCAAAGTAAAATATATTACTTTATAATAATTTTTTTAATGTTTTACTTTTTTTATAACTTTATATTTTTGTTATTATAAATAAATTATTTAAATTAATTTGTCTTACTCATAATTTATTTTGTAATTTATAATTCTATAATAATAAACTAATAAATAATTAAAATAAATATTTAAAATTATAATTAATACAAATAAAATTGAGATTTATTATTTAATTTTCAGGATATACCGATTTAATGGTTTAATTATTTAGGTGTTTTTTGGTTTAGGAGTTTAGTTATTTAAGTGTTTAGACCTTTATTGATTTATAGTTATTATCTAAAGAATTAAAATACAAGTAATTTAATTTTTTGAATTTTTTGAATTTTTTAAATTTTTGAAGGTTGTAACCTTTGAATATATAATAATTTTAAATTTTTTCAAATGTGAATATAATTTTTAGTTATAATAATCTTAATAATTATATCTAATGTAAACTAACTATAAATAATTTTATTAATAGATATCATAATAATGATCAATAAATAAATTAATAAACTAGCATTAATAAGAATGATATAAATTAAAATATAATTGTAGAATCTAAAATGATTCAAAATCAAAATAAGATATATTACTAAATAATAATTTTTCATTTTAAAAATTTTGCCTCATTTTATAAGCACATAAATTTTTTTTATGAAAAATAAATTATTTAAAATATATCTCTCACTAATATTTTATTTTGTAATTAATATTTCTATAAAAATAAATTGATAAATAATTAAAATGAATATTTAAAATTATAATGAATACTAATAAAAAGAGATTTTTTTATTTATTATTTAGGGTATACCTATTTAATGGTTTACGTTTTTTGTTTTTTTGGGGTTAAGGAGTTTATTGATTTATATGTTTCCACATTTAGCTGTTTATAGGTTTTATTTAATCAATAAAATAACAAAAAAATTATTTTTATGAATTTTCGTGATTTTCAAAGGATATAACCTTTGAAAATATAATAATTTTTTAATCTTTCTATAATATGAATACAATACTTAGTTATAATAATCTTAATAATTATATTCGATGTAAATTTAAAATAAAAAAATTTATTAATATATATTATTAAAATGATCGAAAAATCAATTAATAAACTATTATTAATAAGATAGATATTAATTAAAAAATATTTGTAGAACCCAAAATAATTCAAAATCAAAGTAAATTATATTACTAAATAAAATTTTAAATTTTTGAAATTTTATTTTTTTTATAAGCTTATATTTTTTTTCATAAAAAATAATATATTTAAATTATATATGTCTCACTCATTATTTATTTTGTAATTAATATTTCTATAAAAATAAACTAAAAAATAATTAAAATGAATATTTAAAATTATAATGAATACAAATAAAAATTAAATTTATTATTTAGTTTATATAGATTTAATGGTTTAAGTATTTAGAGAGTTTTGGGATTTAGGAGTCTAGAGATTTAAATGATTAGGGATTTAATGGTTTATAAGTTATATTTAAATAATAAAATAATAAAAAAATTATTTTTGTGATTTTTTATCATTTTTGAATGTGATAACCTTTGAAAATATAATAATTGTTAAATTTTTTTCTAATGTAAATATAATATTTAGTTATAATAATCTTAATAATTATAAGACATTAAAATTCAATATATAAAATTTTATTATTAGATATTATAAAATTGATCAAATAATAAATTAATAAACTATTCTTAATAAGATTGATCACAATTAAAATATAATTGCAAAACCTATATATAATGATTCAAAATCAAAGTAAATTATATTACTAAATAATAATTTTTTGTTTTAAAATTTTTACTTCTTTTTATATGCTTATATTTTTTTAGATTAAAATTAAATTATTAAAATTATAGTTGTCTCGCTCATTATTTATTTTTTAATTAATATTTGTATAACAAATAAACTAATAAATAATTAAAATGAATATTTAAAATTATAATGAATACAAATTAAAATGAGATTTATGATTTATTATATGTGGTATATAGGTTTAATAGTTTGGTTATTTAGGAGTTTTTTCGTTTAGGAGTTTATCAATTTATGTTTTATTTATAGGTTTTATTTATAAGCTTATATTTTTTTTGATTAAATATAAATTATTTAAATAATATTTGTCTTACTCGAAATTTATTTTGTAATTAATTTTTCTAAATAATTAAACTATAAATAATTAAAATGAATATTTACAATTATAATAAATAGAAATAAAAATGAGATTTATTATTTATTAAGTAGTATATAGATGTTAAAATATTTATGTATTTAGGGGTTTCGGGGTTTATGAGCTTACTAATTTAAGTAACTAAGCATTTAATGGTCTATAGGTTTTAATTAAAAAATAAAATAACTAAAAATTTATTTTTATTATTTTTTCTTATATTTTAAGATTATAACCTTTGAAAATATAATAATTTTTAAATTTTTTTCAAAAGTGAATACAATATTTATTTATAATAAACATAATAATTATATATCATATAAATTCAATATAAACAATTTTATTGATAGATTCTAATAATTATCAAAAAATAAATTAAAAATCTATTATGAATAAGATTGATATCACTTAAGATATAATATCAAAACCTAAAATGATTCAAAATCAAAGCAAAATATATTACTAAATAATAATTATTTGTTTTTAAAATTTTATTCTTTTTATAAGCTTATCAATTTTTTGATGAAAAATAATTTTTATAAATTATATTTTTAACTCATAATTTATTTTATAATTACTACATATATACAAATAAAAAACTAAACAATCAAAATGAATTTTTTAAAGTATAATGAAAATAAATAAAAATCATATTTATTAATTATTATTTAGGGTATACAGATTTAAATGATTATCTATACAAAGGTATAGGGATTTCGTAGTTTAGTGATTTAAATGCTAATGCATTTAGTGGTGTATAAGTTTTATTTAAACAATATAATAACAAAGAAAAAATATTTTTCTTTAATTTTTTTACTTTTTTAACGTAAATAACCTTTCAAAATATAATAATTTTAAAATTTTTTTCAAAAGTGAATACAATATTTAGTTATAATAATCATTATATTTATATATCATATGAATTCAATATAAATATTTTTATTGATAAATATTCTAATAATGATGAAAAGAGAACTTAATAATCTATTATTAATAAGATAGATATCAATTAAAATATAAATACAAAACCTAAAATGATTCAGAAGCAAAGTAAAATATATTACTATAAAATAATTTTTTGTTTTGAAATTTTTTTTTTCTTTTAAAATGTTTATCTATAATATTTTTATGAAAAATAATTTATATAAATTATATTTGTGTAACTCAATAATTATTTTGTAATTAATATTTTGATAAAAATAAACAAATAAATAATTAAAATGAATATTTAAAATTATAATTAAAAAAATTAGATCTATTATTTATTATTTAGGGTATACTGGTTTAATTTAAATTAGATCTGTCTCACTGATAATTTAATTTGTAATTAATATTTCTATAAAAATAAACTGATAAATAATTAAAATAAAGATTTAAAATTATACTGAATAAAAATTAAAATGATATTTATGATTTATTATTAATGTATACTAGTTTAATGGTTTAAGTATTTAAAGGTTTTGTCTTTTAGGAGTTTAGTGATTTAGGTTTTTAGGCAACTAGTGGTTTATAGGTATTATTTAAACAATAAAATAACAATAACAAATTTTGTAATTTTTTCTCATTTTAATAGGTTATAACCTTTGAAAATATAATAATATTTAAAATTTTTGAGATGTGAATACAATCTCTAGTTATATTAATATTAATAATTATATATCATATAAATTCAATATAAAAATTTTATTGATAGATATATTAATAATGATCAAAAATTAAATAAATAAACTATTAATAATAAGATACAGATTAATTAATAAACTATTGATAGATATTAAAATTATCATTTATTATATAGGTTATATAGGTTTAGTGCTTTAAGTATTTAGGGGATTTTGGGGTTTATTAGTCTATAGATTTAAATGTTTAGGTATTTAGTGATTTTTAATTTTTATTTAAATAATAAAATTATAAAAAAATTATTTTTTTTGATTTTTTATTATTTTTGTATGTTATAACCTTTGAAAATATAATAATTTTTAATTTTTTTTCAAAAGAAAAATTAATATTTAGTTATAATAATCTTAATAATTATTAAACATTAAAATTCAATATAAGTAATTTTATTGATAGATATTATAATTATGATCAAAAAATAAATTAATAAACTATTATTAATAAGATTGATAGTAATTAAAATATAATTTAAAAACCTATTTACAATGATTCAAAATCAAAGTAAAATATATTACTAAATAATAATTTTTGTTATTTAATTTTTACTTCTTTTTATAAGCTTATATTTTTTTTTGAATAAAAAATAAATATTAAAATTTATATTTGTCTCACTCATTATTTATTTTGTAATTAACATTTATATAAAAAATAAACTAACAAATAATTAAAATGAATATTTAAAATTATAATGAATACAAATTAAAATGATATTTGTGAATTATTATATATGGTATACCGGTTTATTTGTTTGATTATTTAGGAGTTTTGTTGTTTACGAGATTAGCAATTTATGTTTTTAGGCATTTTGTGGTTTATAGGTTTTATTTAAATAATAAAAATAAAAAAATATTTTTTTAGATTTTTTTCTAATTTTCAAAGGGTATAACCTTTTAAAATATGATAATTTTTAAAATTTTTTGAAATGTGAATACCGTGTATAATTATATTAATCTTACTGATTATATATCATATAAATTCAATATAAACAATTTTAATAATAGATATTATAATAATGATCAAAAAGTAAATTAATAAACTAATAATAAAAATATAAATATTAATTAAAATATATTTAAAAGACGCAAAATGATTCAAAATCAAATCAAAATATATTACTAAATAATAATATTTAATTTTTAAATTTTTCATTTTTTTATAAGCTCATATTTTTTTTATTAAAAATCAATTATTTAAATAATATTTGTCTCACTCAAAATTTATTTTGTGATTATTTTTATAAAAAATTAAATTATGAATAATTAAAATAAATATTTAAAATTATAATAAATAGACATAAAAATGAGATTTATTTTTCATTAAGTAGTATATAAATGATAAATGATTTATGTATTTAGGTGTTTCGTAGTTTACGAGCTTACTGATTTAAGTAATTGGTCATTTAATGGTCTATATGCTTTAAATAAAAAATGAAATAACAAAAATTTATTTTTATTATTTTTTCTCATATTTTCAAGGTTATATCCTTTGAAAATATAATAATTTTTAAATTTTTTTCAAGTGTAAATACAATATTTATTTATAATAATCATAATAATTATATATAATATAAAATTGATATAAACATTTTTATCGAGAGATATTCTAATAATTCTCAAAAAATAAATTAAAATCTATAATGAATAAGATTGATATTACTTAAAATATAATATGAAAACCAAAAATGATTCAAAAGCAAAGGAAAATGTATTACTAAATAATAATTATTTGTTTTAAATTTTTTTTTATTTTAAAAAGTTTATCTATATTTTATTGATGAAAAATAATTTATATAAATTATATCTATCTAACTCATTATTTATTTTGAAATTAATATTTATATAAAAATAAACAATTAACTAATTAAAATGAATATTTTAAATTATAATGAAAACAATAATATTGAGATTTATTATTTATTATTTAGGGTATACTAGTTTAATTTAAATTAGATCTGTCTCACTGATAATTTAATTTGTAATTAATATTTCTATAAAAATAAACTGATAAATAATTAAAATAAAAATTAAAAATTATACAGAATATAAATTTAAATGATATTTATAATTTATTATTAATGTATACTAGTTTAATTGTTTATTTATTTAGAGGTTTTGTCATTTAGGAGTTTAGTGATTTATATTTTTAGGCACTTAGTGGTTTATAGGTATTATTTAAACAATAAAATAACAAAAAAAATTTGTAATTTTTTCTCATTTTCATAGGTTATAACCTTTGAAAATATAATAATATTTAAAATTTTTGAAATGTGAATACAATCTCTAGTTATATTAATATTAATAATTATATATCATATAAATTCAATATAAACAATTTTATTGATAGATATATTAATAATGATCAAAAATTAAATTAATAAACTATTAATAATAAGATAGAGATTAATTAATAAACTATTGATATATATTATAATTATCTTTTATTATATAGGTTATATAGGTTTAATGCTTTCCGTATTTAGGGGGTTTTGTGGTTTAGGAGTCTATAGATTTAAATGTTTAGGTATTTAGTGGTATATAAGTTTTATTTAAATAATAAAATTATAAAAAAATTATTTTTGTTATTTTTTATCCTTTTTGAAGGTTATACCCTTTGAAAAATATATTAATTTTTAAATTTTTTTTCAAAAGTAAATATCATATTTAGTTATAATAATATTAATAATTATAAACATTAAAATTCAATATAAGTAATTTTATTTATAGACATTATAATAATGATCAAAAAATAAATTAAGAAACTATTATTAATAAGATTGATAGCAATTAAAATATAATTTCAAAACTTATATACAATGATTCAAAATCAAAGTAAAATATAATACTAAATAATAATTTTTTGTTTTTAAATTTTTACTTCTTTTTATAAGCTTATATTTTTTTTTGATTAAAAATAAATTATTAAAATTATATTTGTCTCACTCATTATTTATTTTGTAATTAACATTTCTATAAAAAATAAACTAATAATTATTTAAAATTATAAAATATATACAAATTAAAATGAAATTTGTGATTTATTATAAATGGTATACATTTTATTGTTTTAATTATTTAGGAGTTTTGTTGTTTAGGCATTTAACAATTTATGTTTTTAGGGATTTTTTGGTTTATATGTTTTATTTAAATAAAAAAAATAAATTTTTTTTTTAGATTTGTTCGGATTTTCAAAGGTTATAACCTTTGAAAATAGGATAATTTTTAAAAATTTTTGAAATGTGAATACCATGTATAATTATATTAATCTTACTGATTATATATCATATAAATTAAATATAAACAATTTTAATGATAGATATTATAATAATGATCAAAAATTAAATTAATAAACTATTAATAAAAATATAAATTTTAATTAAAAAAATTTACATGATTCAAAATAAAATCAAAATATATTACTAAATAATAATATTTAATTTTTAAATTTTTCCTTCTATTTATAAGTTTATATTTTTTTAAAAAAAAATCAATTATTTAAATAATGTTTGTCTCGCTCGAAATTTATTTCGTAATTAATTTTTGTAAAAAATTAAACTATAAATAATTAAATTGAATATTTAAAATTATAATAAATAGACAAAAAATGAGATTTATTATTCTTTATGTCGTATATAGATGTTAAAGGTTTTATGTATTTATGGGTTTAGGGTTTATGAGCTTACTGATTTTAGTAAGCATGCATTTAATGGTATATCTGCTTTATTTAAAAATGAAATAACAAAAAATTTTATTTTTATTTTTTTTTCTAATATTTTTAAGGTAATAACCTTTGAAAATATAATAATTTCAAAATTTTATTAAAGTGTGAATACAATATTTATTTATAATAATCATAATAATTATATATAATATAAATTCAATATAATCAATTTTTTTGATAGATATTCTAATAAATCAAAAAAAATAAATTAAAAATATTTAATGATTTAGATTCATATTACTTAAAATATAATATGAAAACCAAAAATGATTCAATAGCAAAGGAAAATGTATTACCAAATAATAATTATTTGTTTTGAAATTTTTTTTTCTTTTAAAAAGTTTATCTATATTTTTTTGATGAAAAATAATTTATATAAATTATATCTATCTAACTCATAATTTATTTTGTAAATAATATTTATATAAAAATAAACAAATAAATAATTAAAATGAATATTTTAAATTATAATGAAAACAATAATATTTAGATTTATTATTTGTTATTTAGGGTATACTGGTTTAATTTAAATTAGATCTGTCTCACTGATAATTTAATTTGTAATTAATATTTCTATAAAAATAAACTGATAAATAATTAAAACAAAAATTAAAAATTATACTGAATACAAATTTAAATGATATTTATGATTTATTATTAATGTATACTAGTTTAATTGTTTAAGTATTTATAGGTTTTTTTTGTTTAGGAGTTTAGTGTTTTAGGTTTTTAGTCATTTAGTGGTTTATAGGTATTATTTAAATAATAAAATAACAAAAAATAATTTTGCAATTTTTTATCATTTTCATAGGTTATAACCTTTGAAAATATAATAATATTTAAAATTTTTTGAAATGTGAATAAAATCTTTAGTTATATTAATATTAATAATTATATATCATTTAAATTCAATTTAAACAATTTTATTGATTGATATATTAATAATGATCAAAAATTAAATTAATAAACTATTAATAATAAGATAGAGATTAATTAATGAACTATTTATAGATAGTATAATTATCATTTATTATATAGGTTATATAGGTTTAATGCTTTATGTATTTAGGGGTTTTTGGGGTTTAGGAGTCTATAGATTTAAAAGTTTAAGTATTTAGTGATTTATAATTTTTATTTAAATAATAAAAATATAAAAAATTATTTTTGAGATTATTTATCATTTTTGAACGTTATAACCTTTGAAAATATAATAATTTTTAAATTTTTTTTCAAAAGCAAAAATAATATTTAGTTATAATAATCTTAATAATTATAAAACATTAAAATTCAATATAAGTAATTTTATTGATAGATATTATAAAAATGATCAAAAAATAAATTAATAAACTATTATTAAAAAGATTGATAGTTATTAAAATATAATTTAAAAACCTATATACAATGATTAAAAATCAAAGTAAAATATATTACTAAATAATAATTTTTTGTTTTTAAATTTTTACTTCTTTTTATGAGCTAATATTTTTTTTTGAATAAAAAATAAATTATTAAAATTATATTTGTCTCACTCATTAAATACTTTCTAATTAACATTTCTATAAAAAATAAACTAATAAATAATTAAAATGAATATTTAAAATTATAATGAATACAAATTAAAATGAGATTTGTGATTTATTATATATGGAATACCGGTTTATTGGTTTGATTATTTAGAGAGTTTTTTTGTTTAGGAGTTTAGCAATTTATGTTTTTATGCATATTGTGGTTTATAGATTTTACATAAATAATAAAAATAAAAATAAAATTTTTAGATTTTTTCTGATTTTCAAAGGTTATAACATTTGAAAATATGATAATTTTTAAAATTTTTTGAAATGTGAATACCATGTATAATTATATTAATCTTACTGATTATATATCAAAAAATTCAATATAAACAATTTTAATGATAGATATTATAAGAATGATCAAAAATTAAATTAATAAACTATTAATAAAAATATAAATTTTAATTAAACTATATTTACATGATGCAAAATGATTCAAAATCAAATCAAAATATATTACTAATTAATAATTTTTAATTTTTAAATTATTCCTTCTTTTTATTAGCTTATATTTTTTTTATTAAAAATCAATTATTTAAATATTGTTTGTCTCGCTCGAAATTTATTTTGTAATTAATTTTTGTAAAAAATTAAAATATAAATAATTAAATTAAATATTTAAAATTATTTTAAATAGTCATAAAAATGAGATTTATTATTCATTAAGTAGTATATAGATATTAAAAGGTTTATGTATTTAGGGGTTTCGTAGTTTATGAGCTTACTGATTTAAGTAAGCGGGCATTTAATGGTCTATAGGCTTTATTTAAAATATGAAATAATAAGAATTTATTCTTATTATTTTTTCTCATATTTTCAAGTTTATAACCCTTGAAAATATAATAATTTTAAAATTTTTTTCAAAAGTGAATACAATATTTATTTATAATAATCATAATAATTATATATAATATAAATTTGATATAAACAATTTTATTGAGAGATACTCTAATAATTCTCAAAAAATAAATTAAAAATCTATAATGAATAAGATTCATATTACTTAAAATAGAATATGAAAACCTAAAATGATTCAAAAGCAAAGGAAAATGTATTACAAAATAATAATTATTTGTTTTAAATTTTTTTTTTATTTTAAAAAGTTTATCTATATTTTATTGATGAAAATTAATTTATATAAATTATATCTATCTAACTCATAATTTATTTTGTAATTAATATTTATATAAAAAAACAAATAACTAATTAAAATTAATAATTTAAATTATAATGAAAACAATAATAATGAGAATTATTATTTAGGGTATACTGGTTTAATTTAAATTAGATCTGTCTCACTGATAATTTAATTTGTAATTAATATTTCTATAAAAATAAATTGATAAATAATTAAAATAAAAATTTAAAATTATATAGGATACAAATTTAAATGATTTTTATGATTTATTATTACTGTATACTAGTTTAAATGTTTAAGTATTTAGAGGTTTTGTCGTTTAAAAGTTTAGTGATTTATGTTTTTAGGCACTTAGTGGTTTATAGGTATTATTTAAACAATAAAATAACAAAAAAAAATTTGTAATTTTTTCTCATTTTCATAGGTTATAAACTTTGAAAATATAATAATATTTAAAATTTTTGAAATGTGAATACAATCTTTAGTTATATTAATATTAATAATTATATATCATAAAAATTCAATATAAACAATTTTATTTATAGATATATTAATAATGATCAAAAATTAAATAAATAAACTATTAATAATAAGATAGAGATTAATTAATAAACTATTGATAGATATTATAATTATCATTTATTATATAGGTAATATCGGTTTAATGCTTTAAGTATTTAGGGGGTTTTGGTGTTTAGGAGACTATAGATTTAAAAGTTTAAGTATTTAGTGATTTATAATTTTTATTTAAATAATAAAATTATTAAAAATTATTTTTGAGAATTTTTATCATTTTTGAAGGTTATAACCTTTGAAAATATAATAATTTTTAAATTTTTTTTCAAAAGTAAAAATAATATTTAGTTATAATAATATTAATAATTATAAAACATTAAAATTCAATGTAAGTATTTTTATTGATAGATATTATATTAATGAACAAAAAATAAATTAATAAACTATTATTAATAAGATTGATAGTTATTAAAATATAATTTAAAAACCTATATACAATGATTCAAAATCAAATTAAAATATATTACTAAATAATAATTTTTTGTTTTTAAATTTTTACTTCTTTTTAAAAGCTTATATATTTTTTTTGAATAAAAAATAAATTATTAAAATTATATTTGTCTCACTCATTATTTATTTTGTAATTAACATTTATATAAAAAATAATCTAATAAATAATTAAAATGAATATTTAAAATTATAATGAATAAAAATTTAAATGAGATTTGTTATTTATTATATATGGTATACCGGTTTATTGGTTTGATTATTTAGGAGTTTTAGTGTTTAGGAGTTTAGCAATTTATGTTTTTAGGCATATTGTGGTTTATAGGTTTTATTTACGTAATAAAAATAAAAAAAAAATTTTTAGATTTTTTCTGATTTTCAAATGTTATAACCTTTGAAAATAAGATAATTTTTAAAATTTTTTGAAATGTGAATACCATGTATAATTATATTAATCGTACTGATTATATATTATATAAATTCAATATAAACAATTTTAATGATAGAAATTATAATAATGATCAAAAATTAAATTAATAATCTATTGATAAAAATATGAATTTTAATTTAAATATATTTATATGACACAAAATGATTCAAAATCAAATCAAAATATATTACTAAATAATAATATTTAATTTTTAAATTTTTCCTTCTTTTTATAAGCTTATATTTTTTAAAAAAATCAATTATTTAAATAATGTTTGTGTCACTCAAAATTTATTTTATAATTAATTTTTGTAAAAAATTAAACTATAAATAATTAAATTGAATATTTAAAATTATTATAAATAGACATAAAAATGAGATTTATTATTCATTAAGTAGTATATTGATGATAAGGGTTAATGTATTTAGGGGTTTCGGGGTTTATGAGCTTACTGATTTAAGTAAGAGGGCATTTAAAGGTCTATAGTCTTTATTTAAAAAATGAAATAACAAAAAATTTATTTTTATTATTTTTTATCATATTTTGATGTTTATAAGCATTAAAAATGAAATCTTACTGATTATATATCATATAAATTCAATATAAACAATTTTAATGATAGATATTTTAATAATGATCAAATATTAAATTAATAAGCTATTTATAAAATTATAAATTTTAATCAAAATATATTTACATTACGCAAAATGATTCAAAATCAAATCAAAATATATTACAAAATAATAATATTAAATTTTTAAATTTTTGCTTCTTTTTATAAGCTTATATTTTTTTATTATAAATAAATTATTTAAATAATGTTTGTCTTGCTCGAAATTTATTTTGTAATTAATTTTTGTAAAAAATTAAACTATAAATATTTAAATTAAATATTTAAAATTATAATAAATAGTCATAAAAATGAGATTTATTATTCAATAAGTTGTGTATAGATATTAAAAGGTTTATGTATTTAGGGGTTTCGTAGTTTATGAGCTTACTGATTTAAGTAAGCGGGCATTTAATGGTCTATAGGCTTTATTTAAAAAATGAAATAACAAAAATTTATTTTTATTATTTTTTCTCATATTTTCAAGGTTATAACCTTTGAAAATATAATAATTTCAAAATTTTTTTAAAGAGTGAATACAATATTTATTTATAATAATCATAATAATTATATATAATATATATTCAATATAATCAATTTTATTGATAGATATTCTAATAAAAATCTATAATGAATAAGATTCATATAACTTAAAATATAATATCAAAAACCAAAATGATTCAAAAGCAAAGGAAAATGTATTACTAAATAATAATTATTAGTTTTGAATATTTTTTTCTTTTAAAAAGTATATCTATTCTTTTTGATGAAAAATAATTTATATATATTATATCTATCTAACTCATAATTTATTTTGTAATTAATATTTATATAAAAATAAACAAATAACTAATTAAAATGAATATTTTAAATTATAATGCAAACAATAATATTGAGATTTATTATTTATTATTTAGGGTATACTGGTTTAATTTAAATTAGATCTGTCTCACTGATATTTTAATTTGTAATTAATATTTCTATAAAAATAAACTGATAAATAATTAAAATAAAAATTAAAATTTATACTGAATACAAATTTAAATGATATTTATGATTTATTATTAATGTAAACTAGTTTAATGGTTTAAGTATTTAGAGGTTTTATCATTATTGAGTTTAGTGATTTAAGTGTTTAGCCACTTAGTGGTTTATAGGTATTATTTAAACAATAAAATAACAAAAAAAATTTGCAATTTTTTATCATTTTCATAGGTTATAACCTATGAAAATATAATAATATTTAAAATTTTTTGAAATGTGAATAAAATCTTTAGTTATATTAATATTAATAATTATATATCATTTAAATTCAATTTAAACAATTTTATTGATAAATATATTAATAATGATCAAAAATTAAATTAATAAACTATTAATAATAAGATAGAGATTAATTAATAAACTATTGATAGATATTATAATTATCATTTATTATATAGGTTATATAGGTTTAATGATTTAAGTATTTAGGGGGTTTTGGGGTTTAAGAGTCTATATATTTAAATTTTTAGGTATTTTGTGATTTATAATTTTTATTTAAATAATAAAAAATATAAAAAATTATTTTTGAGATTTTTTATCATTTTTGAAGGTTATAACCTTTGAAAATATAAGAATTTTAAAACTTTTTTTTCAAAACTAAAAATAATATTTAGTTATAATAATATTAATAATTATAAAACATTAAAATTCGATATAAGTAATTTAATTGATATATAGTATAATAATGATCAAAAAATAAATTAATAAACTATTATTAATAAGATTGATAGTAATTAATTTATAATTTAAAAACCTATATTTGTCTCACTCATTATTTACTTTGTAATTAACATTTCAATACAAAATAAACTAATAAATAATTAAAATGGAGTTTAGCAATTTATGGTTTTCGGCATATTGTGGTTTATAGATTTTACTTAAATAATAAAAATAAAAAAAAAATTTTAAAATTTTTTCTGATTTTCAAACGTTATAACCTTTGAAAATATGATAATATATAAAATTTTTTGAAATGTGAATACCATGTATAATTATATTAATCTTACTGATTATATATCATATAAATTCAATATAAACAATTTTAATTATAGATATTATAATAATGACCAAAAAATAAATTAATAAATTATTAATAAAAATATAAATTTTAATTAAAATATATTTACATCACGCAAAATGATTCAAAATAAAATCAAAATATATTTCTAAATAATAATATTTAAATTTTAAATTTTTCCTTCTTTTTATAATCTTATATTTTTTTTTATTAAAAATCAACTATTTAAATAATGTTTGTCCTGCTTGAAATTTATTTTGTAATTTATTTTTGTAAAAAATTAAACTATAAATAATTAAATTGAATATTTAAAATTATAATAAATAGACATAAAAATGAGATTTATTTTTCATTAAATAGTATATAGATGTTAAAAGGTTTATGTATTTAGGTGTTTCGGGGTTTATTAGCTTACTGATTTAAGTAAGCAGGCATTAATGGTCTATAGGCTTTATTTAAAAAATGA
>JAREIK010008460.1:0-33742 GCA_029783825.1 Sapria himalayana
CTTTCTATCGATATATATATCTATAGTCTATCTTCTATCGATATATATATCATTTATTTTTTCTATCTATCATCTATTTATTTGTCTATATATTATCTATCATTTGTTATTCTATCAATCTTCTATCTGTATATCTATCTATCTATCTGTATCTATCTATCAATATATATATATACTATCTATCATCTAGCTATTTGTCTATCTTTCTTTATATATATATATATATATATATATATATATATATTCTACTATCTATCTATCTATTTATTTTTTTATCTATCTAACTATCTATCCTTCTACCAATCTATCTATTTGTCTATCTTTCTACTATATCTATTGTCTATCTTTTTTTGGTCTATTAGTCTATAAAACTTATTATGAATCTAACTATCTATTTATCTATCTCTCTATATGTATATATGTGTATCTATCTATATGTTTATTTATCGATTTGTCTATTATTTATCTACCTATATGTATATATATATTTTATTTCGAAATGTTTATATGTCATTCTATATATTTATGTAACTTTTTAAATATCAATATTTGTATTTATTTTTATCTCTAACTATCTAACTGTGTTTTTGTCTATCTGCCTACTTGTCAATCTTTTTATCTATCTATCATTCAATCATTCTATCTTTTTATCTTTCTATTTAAAAATCTAACAAAATATCTAGGGATCTATCATCTATATGCCTATAGTCTATCATTTTATTATTCTATCTATCTATCTTTCTGTCAATATATCTATCTCTTAATCTTTTATCTACCATCTTTCTATCCTTATATATATATCTATCTATCTATCTTTGTGTGTGTGGTGAGTGAGTGTGTTTGTGTGTATAAATAAATAAATAAATATATATATATATATATATATATATTATATATCTCTTTTTATCTACCTACCTATCTATCTTACTATCTATCTATCTATCTTCTTGCTATCTATTTAAGTGTCTATCTATTTATTTATCTTTCTCTCAGTCTGCCTATTTTTTTATCTCATTATTTGTTTATCTCTTTATCTAGTTAATTGTATATCTATCTATCATATGTATATTATCTATCTAATAATATGTATATCTCTATCTCTATGTCTATCTCTTTAACTATCCATCTTTCTATCTATCTATTTTTCTAAATGTCTATATGTCAATCTATCTATTTGTGTCACTATCTATCTTTCTATTTGACTATCTTACTGACCATCTAAATGGCTTTCTATCTATCAGGCTTTCAATTAATCTATCTATATATCTATTATCTATCTATTTATCTATTTATCTTTCTATTTATCTATCTATATATCTATCTATTTATCTACCTGTCTATCTTTATATATATATATATATATATATATAATATAATATATTTATATATTTATCTATCTATCTATCTGCCTCAATCTGTCTAATAATCTATCGATCTATCTATCTATATATGAATCTGTCTATCTATCTATCTATCTATATCTGTATATCTATTTATCTACCAATTTACTTATTCACCTCTATCTGTATATCTATCTATTGGCTATCTGTCAATGTATCAATATTTCTTTCTATCTATTTTTCAATTTATATATTCAACTATTATATGTCTATGCATCTATATATATTTCGACTATGTATCTGTCAATTTCTCTAACCAACTATCTATCTATTTGTCTATATTGAAAGATCTAAATCTCTATTTGACTATCTATATATCTAGCTATCTAACTTCTTATCTTACTATCTAAAATATGTCTAATGCCTATATGTCTATCTATCTACCTATAATAACTATCTATCTATTTGTATATCTATCTATCTAACTATATTTCATTCTGTGGATCTCTCTATTTCTCTATCTTCAATCATTCTAGATGTCTATATGCCTATATTACTATCTATGTAATATCTAACTTTCTATCTACTTATCTATCTAACTATCTAACTATCTAATTATCTTTATTTTTACTAATCTATTAGTTAATGTGTCTATCTTTCTATCTAAATATCTATTTGTCTATCAATCTATCTATATCAATCTATCTATCTATATGACTATGTGTCTATCTATATATCTATCTTTCTATCTATCTTTCTATCTATCTGTATATCTCTCTATTTCTCTATATATATATATATATATATATATATATATATCTGAGTATATGTTAATTTGTTTATCTAACTATCTATTTATTTATCTATTATATATCTATCTATTTGTCTATTTTTCTATTGATCGATTTATTCTATTTTTCTGTCTATGTATTTATTTGTATTCTTTTTAATCTATCAATTTTCCAATTTGACTATCTGTCTATATGTCTATCTATTTATCTGTATATTTGTTTGTATGTCTGTCTTTCTATCTATTTTTCTATCTATCTATTTATCTATCTATGTATTTTTTATCTATATATCTATCTATATATTCATCTATATGCATATCTATTTATATGTTTATCTATCTATCTATTTATCTACCTACCTATATTATTATTTGTCTATCTATTTATCTATCTATTTATTTGTTTATTTATCTATCTTAAGTAAATTTGTTTACATATCAATCAGTTTATCTTTTTTCTATTTATCTATCTAACTATTTTTCTATCTATCAATGTGTTAATTTTTCAATCAATGAATCTCTATAGCTATCTGTTAGCCTATCTAAATATCTTACTCTCTAACTGTCTAATTATTTATCAGTCTATCTATTTATCTATCTATCTATCTATCTAATTCTTTTTCTGTCTATCAATCTTTTAGTCTATTTGTCTATTATCTAATAGTCTATTAGTCTATCTCTCTATCTCTATATCTCTCTCTATCTATTAGTATACCTATATGTTTATCTATCTATATATTTGTCTATAAGTCTATCTTTCTTTCTCTTTATCTTCATATCTTTTTATTTATTTATATATCTATCTTTCTTTATTTATATTATATATTTGTCTATCTATCTATATATCTATCTAGCTATCTATCTGCCTATTTATCTATTTAACTATATAACTATTTGTTTAGTTTTTGATTTGACTATATTACAAACAATCTACTTTCTCTCTATCTATCTATCTATTTGTCTATATGCCTATTTACCTATTTGTTTATCTATCAATCTATTTATGTTTCTCTTTGTCTATCTATTTATCAATCTATATATCTTTTTATATGTCTATCTGTCTATATATATATATATATATATATATATATATATATTATGTATATGTATATATATATATATGTATGTATGTATGTATATATTATATATATTTAACTGCCTATCTTTCTATCATTTTATATGTCTATCTATCTTTTTATATATCTATATATCCGTTATTCTATTTATCTATTTATTTTTCTATCTTTATATATGTCTATCTTTCTATCTACCCATCTTTCAAGGTGTCGATGTGCATATCATTCAATTAATCTATCTTTCTATATGTCTAACTCTATAATATATATATATATATATATATATATATATATATGCCTATCTATTTATTTATATCTATATATCTATCTATCTAGCTATCTATTTGTCTATCTTTTATCCATGTATCAATCTATCTATATATATTACTATCTATCTTTCTATTGATATGTGTATATATATATCTATCTATCTATTTATATGTCTGTCTCTATTTTATTTTTGACTATTTGTTTATCAATCTATCTATATATATGTTTTTCTGCTTATCTATCTAGCTATTAGTCTATCTATTATTTGATTATTTGTCTATAAATCTACATGTCAATCTATTTATATATCTTTTTGTTTATTTGTCTGTCTATTTATATGTTTATCTCACTTTTTACCTATCTGTCTATCTATCTATCTATCAGTCCGTGTATTTATATATCTATTTAATTGTCTATCTATCACTATGTCAATATTATATATATATATATATATATCTATCTATCTTTTTGTCTATATGTCTATTTATCTACCTATCTATCTAATTGTGTATTTTTATATTTCTATATCTATATATCTATTTATTTATTTTGTATTTATCTATCTATCTATTTGTCTTTTGTTAATCATTCTATCAATTTATTATCTATCTGTCTATCTTTATTTCTTTTAATCTATCAATATGTAAATCTATGTATTTGTATATCTGTCTATTTATCTATCTATCTAACTATCCAACTTTATATCTACATAGTCTACCTATTTTTTAATGTTTCTATCGATTAGTTTATCAGTCATCAGTCTATCTATCTATATTTCTATTTGTCTATCTACATATCTATCTATCTATCTACCTATCTATTTTTATCTCTATCTTATTATCTAACTATTTTTTATTATTTATTTGTTATTTATCTATCTGACTAAATGCATATCTCTTTAACTATCTATATGTCTATATGTCAAAATGTTTATCTATCAATCTATATATCTAACTATATATCTATCTATATATCTATTTATCATTCTATCTATGTATATATCTATCAATCTTTCTATCTATCTATATATTTGCATTTTTATCTATTTGTCTATATGTCTATATATTTTTCTATATATTTTCTATTTCTATTTATATGTATATATCTGTTTAAATATTAATCTATCAATCTATCTATGTCTGTATCTTTCTATATGTCGATATGTCTCTCAATCTATCTAACTATATTTATATATGTCTATCTATCCATCTAAGTGTCTATATAATAATTTGTAAATCAATATGTCTATCTATCTATTTGTCTATCGATCTGTCTATCTACTTGTCTATCAATCTATCTATATATTTATCTGTATGTATGTCTTTTTGTTTTTTTATCCATATGTTTATTTGTTTATATATCTATTTCTCTAACAATCTATAAGTCTATATGTATATCTATCTATCTGGTAATCAATATATCTATCTATCAGTCTATCTAACTATTAATCTATCTATCCATCTATCTATTTTTGCATCTATTTGTATTTCTATCTATCTATCAATTGACTATTTTTCTATCTCTATATCTACCTATCTTCCTTTCAGTCTATCTATCTCTCTATCTTTGTATATGTTTATATGTTTATCTATCTATCTAACTATATTTTTATGTCTATCTATGTATCTTGCTATTAATTTGTCTATCTATCTATTAATCTACTGTCTATCTATTTGTCTATCTATCTATTTATCAATATATCTATATATCTATCTATCTAATTTATGTCAATTTATTTATCTGTTTATGTGTCTATCTATCTATATATCTATTTTTCTATCTATATGTCTATCTATATATCTATCTATCTTATAATCAATATAGCTATCTATTTGTCAATGAATCTAATAATCTATCTATCTATTTGTCTATGCATCTATCTATCTATCTATTTGACTATCTATCGATCTATATAACTACATATCTTTCTTTCTATCTATATATCTATCTGTCTATCTTTCTATATATATCTCTTTTGTCTATCTATTTTTTTATCTCTTTATCTATCTATTTGTCTATCTATCTAAACTATCTTTCAATCTATTTATATGTCTATTTGTCTATTTTTCTATCAGTCTATTTGTATATCTATCTATTTATCTATATATCTATGTATCTATCTATCTATTTATCTATGTGTATGTCTAACTCTTTATATATATATATATTGTGTGTCATTTGTTCTATATAAATATTTGTCTAAGTATCTATATATCTATTTGAATATCTATCTATCTGATACACAATATATATATCTATCTATCTGTCTATCTATCTTTGCATCTATTTGTCTATCTATCTATTTATCTATTTAAATATTTGTCTATATGTATATCTACCTATCTTTCTTTTTGACTATCTATCTATCAGTCTATCAATATATGAATATATCTATCTATCTAACTATCTAACATCTAACTATTTATCTTATATCTGTATTTCTATCTAACTATCTAAATGCCTTGCTATTTAACAATCTTTTAGTATAAATGCATATATATGTATTTATCTAACTATCTATCTACTTATCTAACTATTTATTTATTTATATATCTTTCTGTGTATCAGACCATATGACTATTTATTTATATGTATTTTTCTATCTATCTGTATGTACGTCTATCTATTTATTTACCTATTTGCAAATTTGTCTATCTATCTAAATGTCTATAAATCTTTCTATTTATTTATCAATCTATTTATCAGTTTGTCTATTAATCAATCAATCAATCTGTCTGTCTGTCTACTGTCTATCTATCTATCTATCTATATATCTATCTATCTATATATTTCTATCTCTTTTTATCTTTATCATCCTATTTGTTTAGTTGTCTATCTTTTTTTATGAGTATCTATATATCTATCTATTTGTCTATATTTTTATCTATCTATCTATCTGTATAGCTATTTATCTATCTATTTGTCCATCTATGTGTGTGTGTGTGTGTCTATATGGTTATTTATCTATCTATCTATTTATCAATCTATTTGTCTACCTATAAAATCTATATATTTGTCTATCTATCTATCTAACTATATGTCTATCTATTGATCTATCTATCTGTCTTTCTATCTATCTAATTATCTATATATCTTTAAATCTATATATATATTTATTGTTCGATCTATCTTTCAATCAATCTATCTAAATATCTCGCTATCTTTTTATATGTATATTTATCAATCAATCTTTATGTGTATCTAACTATTTGTGTATTTATTAATCTATCTGTCTGTCTTTTATAATTCTTTTATATCTATCTTTTTATCTATCTTTCTATCTTTCTTTTTATCTATCTATATGTCTATATGTCTATATGTTTATCTGTGTATATAAATCTGTCAATCTATAAATCTAAGAATCTATTTATCTACCTATCTATCTAGTTGTCTATTTGTTTATTTGTCTAACTATTTATCTGTCTATCTGTTAAACTTTCTAACTATGTTTCTCTCTATTAGTCTATTAGTCATCAATCTATCTAATGTTCAATTAGTCTATCTTTCTATGTGCCTATTTTTTATCTGTCTATCTGTATATTTGTTTATATGTCAATTTTTCTATGTATTTTACTCTATAAATCTATCTATCTATCTATCTATCTATTTTTTTATCTATCTATCTTTCTATTTATCTGACTGCATATCTTTCTATCTATCTGTATATAAGTTTATATGTCTCTCTATCAATATATATATCTATCCTTCTATCGATTTTAATATCTATCTATATATATCTATCTATCTTTCTTTCTATCTTTATATTTAAATATATATCTATCTATATATGTATCTATTAAATTGTCAATCAATAAATCTATGTATGCATATTTATCTATCTTCTATCTTTCTATTTCTCTAACTATTTAACTTTGTTTATAAATATATTTGTCATTAGTATATCTATCTATTTGTCATTAGTATATCTATCTTTTTGTCTTTATGTCTATCTATCTATTTGTCAATATATCTAAATGTCTATCTGTCTATCATCTATCTATCTATCTCATTACCTATCTATCTATCTATCTAACAATTTTCCTTTCTGACAATCTTGCTATATATCTATTTTTCTATCTATCTTTCTACCTATCGCCTAAAACCCTATATGTCTATATCTATATTTGTCTATCTCAAATTTTCTAACTATATAAGTATTTTACTATTTATCTTTGTCTATCTATCTATCTATTTATCTATATATCTATTTATTTATCTATCTGTTTGTCTATCTGTCTGCCTGTATGTATATCTATTTATTTGCTTATTTGCTTATTTACCTATCTAACTATCTATCTATCAACCTATATGTATATCAGTCTATCGGTATATTTGTCTTTCTATGTATCTACCTATCTATCTATCTTTATATCTATCTTTATATCAATCTATCTATCAGTCTAACTATCTTACTATTTATTTTGTTATTTTTTATCTAACTATTTATGTATCAAACTTTTTATTTATCTGATTATATATCTATTGCTATATGTTTATCTTTATATCAAACTACCTTTCTACATTTCTACATGTGTGTCATTTTATCTGTCTATCGGTCAATATGTCTATTTCTCTATCTCTTGATTTATTTATCTATCTTTTTGTAAATATCTCCATTCTCAATCTATCTCTCTATCTATTAATTTATCTATCTTTCTATCAATCTATCTTTCTTTATATCTATCGATGTTGCTATATGTTTATCTATCTATTTGCTATCTGTCTATGTTTCTATTGGTCTATTTGTATATCTGTCTATTTGTCTATTTGTCCATCTATCTATATGTTTATATGTTTAACTATCTAGCTATCTATCTATCTATATATCTATTTAATGGTTTATATATCTACCTATTTATCTAACTATCTAACAATCTATCAATCTGTATCTTTGTCTATCTAACTATCTATCTGTCTATCTACCAATCTAACTATTTTCCTATCTATATATTTGTCTATCTATCTATGTCTACATTTATATCTGTCTATCTATCTATTTTTTATCATCTATCTGTCTATCTATCTATTTGCATGCCTATCTATCTATCTATCAATTTGTCTATTTATCTATATGTCTATTTATCTTCCATTTTGATTATCTATCTACTTGTTAATCTGTCTCTCTAACTATCTATCTAACTACTCTATATCTAATTATCATACTATCTATCTATTTCATATCTTTCTATATACCTATATGTCTATCTATCTATTTGTCTATCAATCTATCAGTTTATATGTCTATCTGTTTATCTATCTCTCTATCGGGTTATCTATCTATATATCTTTTTGTCTAACTCTATATCTCTCTATCTATCTATATATCTATCTGTCTGTCTATCTATCTTTCGATATATATATATATATATATATATATATATATATATATATATATATATATGTCTATCATACTATATGACTATCTATCTATTCGTCTATCTGTCTATCAGTATATTTGCCTATCTTTGTAACTATCTATTTTTATATTTGTCCATTTGTTTATATGACTATTTGTATATCTATCTATCTGTCTGTTTGTCTATCTGTCTATTGTCTATTTTTCTAACTATCTATTAGTATATCTTTCTATTTTACTTAATATCTAACAACTTTCTTTAAATCTGTGCATCTGGCTATATATCTATCTATCTATCTATATCTCTATTTATTTATAGTCTATGTGTCTACTAGTCTATTAGTCTATTAGTCTAGTAGGTGTCTATCTATGTATCTCACTATTTATTATACTAAATATCTATCTATATATATGTTTATTTGTCTATATTTCTATCTATCTATCTATATATTTATCTACATATTTGTTATCTATCTATCTATCTAATTGACTATCTTTCTATCAATCAATCAAACTATCTATCTAATTGTATATCTATATAGATATATATCTAGCTAATCTATCTGTATATCTATCTATATGTATATATATCAATCTTTCTATATGTCTATCTATCTATATGTGTATCTGTCTATTGTATATCTTCTATTTATAATTCTATATATCTAACATTGTATTTGTCAATCTGTTTATCTACCAATTTTTTTAATTATCTCCCTTTATATCTGTCTATATATCTATCTATTTTTTGTCTATCTATCTATCTATATTATATCTATCTTCAAGTCATATATATATATCTATTTTTAATTCTATCCATCTTCATTTGTCTAATGCCTATATGACTAAATATCAATGTATATTTATAACTGTCTATCTGTCTAATTATCTAACTATTATTCTATCTATCTATCTATTAGTCAATCTATATATCTTTCTATATATATATATATATATCTTTCTATCAATCAATCTATCAACTAATCAATCATTTTATGTATCTATCAATCTGTCTGTCTATTAATCTGTCTATCGATCTATCAAACTATCTATCTTTTTATCTTTCTATCTTTCTATCTATCTTTCTGTCTTTATGTATGTCTGTCTATATATCTATTTATATGTCTATCTATTTTTCTATCTCTCTATTAATCATTCTATCTATGTATCTATCTATCTATCTATTTATATATCTATCTATCCATCTTTCTATCTATCTATCTATATTTCTATAAATGTGTCTATCATTCTATCTAATAATCTATCTATATTTCTGTCTAGATATTTGTCTATCTATCATTCTATCCATCTCTCAGTCTGTTGATCTATCTGTCTATCTATTTGTATATCGAGTCTATTTGTCCATCTATCTATCTATCTATCTGTCTATCTGTCTATCTATCTTTCTAACTCTGTCTATCTATTTGTCTATCTATTTGCCTATCTGTTTTATCTATTTATTTGTCTGTCTACTTATCTATCTATCTATCTATTTATCAAACTATCTATCAATCTGTCTATAAATCTATTTATTAAACTTTTTTATCCATCTGTCTATATATCTATTTATTTATCTATCTATCTTTCTTTCTTTCTGTCTAATTGTCTGTCTATTTATCTATCTATCTGTCTGTCTATCTATTTATCTATCTATCAATCTATCTATCACTATAAGAAAATGTTGATTTATTTATGGATTAATCACTAGCTAAATTACGAGGGATTAACTAGGGAATAGTAAGGGATTTATGTTCTTTCATTAAAATAGAAATTTGCAATGGATTAGCGACGAAATAATTTTGTAAATTCCACATCAGAAAAAAGCAAGGAATTTAGCAATTGATTAGCTATGGATTAGTGATGGAATATTTTCGTAAATTCTGCTCAAGAAAAGCGGGGAATTTAGCAACGGATTAGTGATGAAATATTTTCATAAATTCTGCTCAAGAAAATTGGTGAATTTAGCAAAAGATTTAGCGACAAAATTTTCATAGCTAATAAAATTTGGAAATTACCAACAGATTTAGTGACGGAATTTTCCTAGCTAATAAAATCTTGAATTAAGCGATGGATTTAGCGATGGAATTTTCCTAGCTAATAAAATCCAGAATTAAGCGATGAATTTAATGACGGAATTTCCCTAGCTAATAAAATCTGGAATTTAGCGACGGATTTATTGACGGAATTTTCCTAGCTAATTACATCCATAACATAGCGAGAGATTTTAACTACGGAATTCCCTAGCTAATTACATATTGAACATAGACTTGGATTTTAGCAATGGAATTTCCCTAGCTAATTACATCCCGAAAATATATCTATGGATTTAGTGATGGAATTTTCCTTACTAATTACATACTTAATATAGCGACGGATTTTAGCGACGGAGCTTCCCTAGCTAATTAATTCTTGATTATAGTGATGGATTTTAGTGATGAACTTTCCTAACTAATAAAATCTAGAATATATCGACAGATTTAGTGAGGGAACTTCTCTAGCTAATTAAATCTGGAATATAGTTACGGATTTAGTGACTGAACTTCCTTAGCTAATTAAATCCCGAACATAGCAACGGAATTTTCCTAGCCAATATTTAATTATTTAATTTTTTTTTTTAATTTTGTATTAGTTTTATTATTTTATTTAATTTTGTTTATTAAATGTATGTTAATGGTCTATAGATGAGCGATGCTTAAACATTACAATTTCCTTTTAATATCATAAAAAATGATATTATAAATAAATAATTTAAAAAATATAAAAATACAAAAAATATATATTAATAAGAACTAAAATAACTATTTTTATGATGTATTAATTTTTTAAAAAATTATACAAAAAAATTTTCTAAAATTTTTAATTAATAAACTTAAAATTTGTATTAAAGTAACATTAAATAATTTATTCAATAAGTATAATAATTTATTTCAATAATTTAAAAATTAAATTACCATACATTAAAATTTCTACTAATATAAATGTAAATTAATTAATTGTATGATAAAATATAAAATATTTTCAAAAATATCTGAACTGACGAATAAACTAGTAAATTTTAATATTATTATTAGTATAAAAAAATTTTTATGATTATGTGAAACTTTTAAAAAAATAATTAATTCAAAATTTGAAAATTTTGAAATATAATAAAAATCTAAATTGTTTTATAAAAGTTAAAAGAAAATACATTAATATTTAAAAATAAATACATAGATGTTTGCCCTTACTAAAATTTATAAAAATTAAACAATCGAGTAATATTTTTTCTATTAGCTTTTAACATTGAGTCTTTATTAAAATAAGTAATATAACTTTTTTAATTATCTTATTACTTTAAGTAATTTTTTGAATTTTAAAAATTTTTAATGATATCAAATAATATGAAATTTTATGCCTTTAAAATAATTACTTACTATCTTCATAAAAATCAATATGATGGATTCTTAAAAATTTATAACCATAAAATATAAATTTTTATATATTTTTTAACATTAAGAGTATTCTATAACTTTTTATAATTAAAAATATAAATATTTTGAAGATATATATTATTTGTTATTTATTGTTTTTTTGTTGAGATTCAAGTCATCCATCTTTCTCTCGACATTTTCGAAGATTAAGCGACGCAAGTCCTCCGCAATCCTCCAACTTTCTCTTGACACTGACACATCTAAACATATTTGAATTAAGTGATAATTTGTTATTGATTTGAGGTATGTTTTCTATGCTAATTCTTCATCGATTATCTTAATGCAAGAGTTTGCATATTGATTCTATTAATTTTTATCCGAAATTCTTCTTTAATCACCATTGTATGCTTTGATTGCTTATATAAACTTAATCCTATACATACCTATTACACCTGTGATACAATGTGTTATCATTGTGTGAACGTTGATGGTGCACAGTAGGTATGCCGACATTATTTCCTTTTTTCTCCACTCGACCGTATTCGGTTTTTCTTAATTTAATCACAAAATGGGTGTTTTGTGTTGTGCAGTGTGTATATAACACATAAATATATAAGTATATTTTATTATATCTATAACAATAACAATAGTATACATAAACATAACTATATATAAATTAAACAACATATATTTAATATATATATATATCTATAATAATTTTATATATGATACATTCAATATACATGTGTATTTCAAATATAATTAGTATTATACATATAACATTATATATATATTTTAGACAAATAAAGGTATTCTGACTTTATGATAGGATTTTAATAATGTATATTGGAAATTTGCAAGTAATCATTATGAAATACATGTCTAATAAATTTTCATTTTGAAAATATCTATTATTCCATAATGTCATGTCTACCCAATAAGTATAATTAAATTTATATCTATAAATTATATTTTATACATGGCTTTATGTATAGGGAAAAACACACTCTTATAATAATGCAAGAGTGTATTTAATATCTGTAAATTTAAAGTATAGTCACATTAATATATGTTAATGTCAAATTAATATCTATAAATATTTATTGACTGGGTTTTGATTACTTCAAATAAAAATGTAATAGGCTTTATGTATACTGATACTAATTTACAAGAATTTAAATACATGTATATATTTGACTATACTTTAATTACTATGTTTAATTAAATGCCACATAGGCTTCCTTATAAATACCCTAGCATTGACTATCAATATGATTCATACTTGATTAAATTATATAAGACATCCAATTCATCTGACATACATTATTTCCTATATGAATTGATGTCGATTACTTTTTGATGGGTTTGAGAAGTTCCACCAATATGGATGAGTAGATGTCACATATTTTATCACCGCTATAGCCATTAACTCATAAATTGTAAACCCATGGACTTGATTATTTGATATTGATTATCATTTAAAAGATATTGATTATTTGGATTTTTATCAAAGCTACCCATATAATTGTTTACTTGAGTAAACACTAGAAACTATTTACTTATTGTAAGCTTAGATAATGAAGAAACTTTGATAATTAATCCAAATAATCAATATCTCTGAAATGATAATCCAGATTCATAGAGTTAACTTTATTACTTGTTAAACTCATATACTTGTGATATTTGCTTTGACATTTTCTCTTGGTTGAATTTCTTTCAATTAACTTTGTATATAATTCTAAGGAGGTTGATGTTTCACTTGTCTATCTCTATTGAATCTCCTTGCTTAGAATTAGATCATGAACATCATCGAATTTTAATTTATTATTTCTTGATGAACTATGCACAACTATAATTGTAATACGTTAATTTTTGATAGAGAACACAAAAGTATCAATACACATACTTCATCATTGACTTCAATACCAAAAACCATAATTGGGTTGTGATTGTGTTGACTTCATTGAGTTGTTAGGTCACTGATGTGCTTTCGGTCAACTTCAGATTGAAAAAACATCACATAATGTGCACTTTTTTAGCATCAATTAGTTTTTCGTATATACTAGCAAGAGCCTTCGTAAGCCTGGCTATGCTCTTCTCTTTTTTTTATATTGAAAGTAGGTTGGTATGATATCATATATTGAATGATTTTCAAGTGCTAGTATGTACTATTCTTTCTTCATAGACTCTATCTTTTTCCTTGGAAGAGTTTGATATAGATTTTTCTAGTAAATATAATCCTCCATCTATATTTTCTAGAATCCAAATTTCATTCCATAGATTTTTTTTATTTTCACTTTTACTTCATATGTAGTCATTACTATCTACAAAATATGACTTCTTCTAGACAAATCTTGCAAAACACTGTGTATGAAAATTGAGAATGCCTCTTTTGACATGTTGATATTGTCTGCATAATTTTTACTATTTATAAAATTTATTATTATCATCAATAATAACTGCACCCAATGGGGCATCATAATGCACAACCTAAACCTCCAATACCTAGTGTTGAGAATAACTTGATTTCCTATTTGTTAGATTTATGAAAGAGAACAAAAATATATATATTAAATGAAACACAAAATTTTCATTGTTCGACACATGGTTTTCTATATTATGGGCTATTCTCTTTCCTCTCTTTTTCACTATGAATTAGGCGAATGCAAAAGATGTAAGAAATATTTACTTTTGAAATCTCAATGTTTATTATATGTTGATCTATTCTAAAAAAATAATAAAACAAAAAAAGGAGGTAATGCTTATTTTTTTGACTAAAATGGGGGGTAGACGCCCCCCCCCCCCCCATTTTGACATTAAATATATCGACCACTTATATGTGTTTTATATTTTGGCACATGTGTTTTATAAAAGAAGATTCTTTAATTTTTGTTTCATGATAATTAGATCACAAAAATTTATTTTACATAATGCTTTATTATATCTAATTAATCAAACAATTCATTAATTCTTAGAATAAGATATTTGTTTTTGGTTATTATATAAATAATAAAATATAAAAAATATAAAAAATATAAAAAATATAAAAATATAAAAAATATAAAAATATAAAAATATAAAAAATATAAAATATAAAAAATAAAAAATAAAATAAAAAAATAAAAAATAAAAAAAATAAAAATAAAAAATAAAAATAAAAAAATTAAAAATAAAAAATTAAAAAATAAAAAATAAAAAATATAAAAATAAAAATATAAAAAATATAAAAATATAAAAAATATAAAAAATAAAAAATATAAAAATATAAAAATAAAAATATAAAAAATAAAAAAATATAAAAAATATAAAAATATAAAAATATAAAAAATATAAAAATAAAAATATAAAAAATAAAAAAATAAAAAAAAAAAAAATAAAAAATAAAAAAAAATAAAAAAATAAAAAAATAAAAATAAAAAATAAAAATAAAAATAAAAATAAAAAATAAAAAATAAAAAAAAATAAAAAAATAAAAATAAAAAAATAAAAAATAAAAAAATAAAAAATAAAAATAAATATAAAATAATAAAAATAATAAAAATAAAATAATAAAATAATAAAAATAATAAAAATAATAAAATAAAAAAATAATAATAATAAAAATAATAAAAATAAAAAATAATAAAAATAATAAAAAAAAATAATAAAATAGCAAAAACTAAAAAACAAAAAATAAAAAAATAAAAATAAAACAAATCAAAAATAAAAAAAAAACAAAAAAAACAAAAAAAACAAAAAACAACAAAAAAAACAACTTTGGTATTTTATTTTGACCACCATTTCCTTCTTAGAATCACATCAAACTCATAATTCTAGGGCTAACATATCAAAAGTTAATTCCTTGTTATTTCCAATAGCATATACTAATTAACTATTTGATATGAGTAAATTGCATCTCTAGATAAAAAGAAATAAATAGAAGTCTCTAATTTTTTTTGAACCACTCTCATTTTCTCCAAAAATATATTAGATATAATGAATATGTTGCTCCTAGTTCAAAGAAATTCTAAGAGGTGTTTGTGCCCTGTGTTTCTCCAAAACACATGACATAAATTATTACCTTCCTTCGCTAAATCTTTAATATGACACTAGTTGAAAAAAATTACTAAAACCACAAGGCATATTCTAGATCCATTGTAAAATATGTTGTTCGTTATTAATATATCTATTAATACATCGTTTGTTATGTGAATCTAAATTACAATCAGCTTTGAAGGATCACCTTCTAGGCTCTTTTTGATTATTAAATAAAATATTCTTGGAATTCCTTCAAAAGTGCTTTATGTATTGTGTTTCTACATTCTTTTTTTTTGAGAAATTAAAATATATATAAATTTTCGCATCACAACTATAAAATTAAATCATTATTTTGGGTACACAATTACATTTTTTTACATACTTTGCAAGCTATCGTTAGACTCCAAGGTGCTAAACCTCTTCAGTTCACTAACTTGATCTTCACACATTTCACTATCTTAGATTGTCTCATCCCTTGTTCTTAAATAATTACAAAACTTTATCTTTCTCTAGTTATAAAGCTATATATCCATATTTTTCTCATATATGATTGCTTCAAAAATATCAACATCTGAATTCAATTCTCGGTCATTTTCCAAAAAGGTCAATTTTTTTGATGGTTATTCATAATTTAGAAAACAATTTTTACTAAGTTCTCAACCTTAGTAGTATATTAAGCAACAATCACACTAGTTTGAGTTAATCTAAAAAAACATCTCATTTCCTATTTTTTTTATGGGATGCTAGAAATTATTTAAACATTACTATATAGCTTATACATTATGCAACTATTTTTCTATGCATCGGTTAATTTTTTTTCCTCAAGATTTAGCACATCCATTATCATAATTTCTTATATTAATTCTTTAGTATTTTGCTGTTCAACCTTTACTAGGAAATGTCTTGTTTGATCTTTTACTAATTTTCACAAAATACTCATTAGTTAGTTGCATCATTTCTTTCATAAATAGTCATTACTCTATTGCTCTCTCTCTCTCTCTCTCTATCTCTCTCATCTATCTCTCTTCCATCTATCTCTCTCTCTTCAATTCTCTCTCTCTCATCTCTCTCTACTCTCTCTACCTCTCCCTCTCTCTAACTCTCTCTCCTCTCCTCCCCCTCCCTCTCCCCACCCCCCCCTCTCTCCCTCTCCCACCCTCTATCTCTACTTTCTCCCTCTCCCCTCTCCTCCCTCTCCCACCCACTATCTCTCTTTCTCCCTCTCTCTCTCTCTCTCCCTCCCTCCCTCTCTCTCTCTAAAATTTTCCTATGCTACAATAATGAGACGTCTTCTTTACATAATATTCATTATTTATTTTTATCATTTTGTAGGTTTACATTATATTCTCTTTACTTGACATGTGTGGGAGAGTGGATTCAACTTTAAATATGACTATTTTTTTTATTATTCATGTGTTGGGTGAAATCATTTCAGATTTCTAATAAAATTTTTCATAGTATTTCATGAGAAACATAACCATATAAATTGAAATTAGATTTCTTTATTTATTATTTAGGAGTAAAATAAAATCAAACATTAAAAAACCAATAATAAAATGATATATTTATTCAATCAAACTAGAATAAGTATAGCAAATCAAACTCAATTTTATCAAACTAGTTAGATAGAATTAGTTTTAACCTCTCATTCTCTTTGACATAGAATTCTCAAATTCCATGGCTGAATATTTGAAACCTTAGAAGAAGTTGAAGTTAAGAGACTGTGGAATATGGTGATGATGAGGGGCCACTAGATGAGCTCCATGTCAAGGCGCTTGGAATATTTTTCCAAGCATAGATATGATTAATTCAATGTCATTTCTATATTTAGCTTATTTTGCCAACTAGAGTCTTTGTTGGCCAAAAATAATGACAGAAAGTGTTCTTTTGTTTATTTTGTTACACTTAACCACTTCTTCACACAACTATATCTACCTTTATGTAGTCACTTCCAAAATATAACAATAAAAGCAATGTGTCTATCATCAATTAATTTCATACATACATACATACATACATACATATATATATATATATAGATATATATATATATATATCTCTCTCTCTCTCTCTATTAATATATATATATATGTATAATAAATATATGTTGTTATATTTATACATAGTTATGTTTATGTATACTATTTTTATAGTCATAGATATAGTAAAATATATTTATATAAGAAATTCGAATTATATCACACATGCATATTGATGTATAGTTATGTTTAAATACACATATTGATTTGAGGAACTTAAATGTATAAAGATTTATACATTTATATATAACTATATATAAATGTGTTTAACAATATATATATATATATCAACATATTACTATAAATAAATGTATTTATCATTTTATCTACATCAATACCTATACATAGCCATATGTTTAAATATATATAATTACATGAAAAACTAAATATAACTACATCTACAACATGTATACCTACATGCTTCAGAAACATAATATCCATTCATATCATTCATCTAATTCATATAAATATATTTTGATATTGTATAAATCTTCAGCATTTTCCATATATTTTAGGAACTTAAATATAATTTTTTAAAATAAATGTATTTTAATGTATTTTTATATGTTTGTAAGAATCATTATGATTTAATATGTTAGGGTTTGTATTATTGTTTCACTTAATATCATTTTACTACATTTATAATAAATGTTAATTTGTTAAAATTCATGTTGTAAATTTCAAAACAAATAACAATAGGTTTGCGTAATAAATATTATAAAAAATTTCAAAATCTATATGTGATGTAGTTTCAATTTACAAAGATAAAACTTTAAATAAAATTTATTTACAAATAAAATTTACACCTCATAATATGCAATATGTTATATTTATTATAAATAAATAATATTTAAAATGTATCTATTAATTACAAAAAAAACATTGTCATGTATTCAATTTAAAAAAAATTAAAAATAATTATTTAAAAAATAAATTCATATATTTATATGGTCATTTATATTTTTGAATAAAAATAAAAATAATAATAACTTGTAGAAAAATTCAGTCTTGTATTATATGGTAATCTATTTTGTTTGAACATAATTAAAGAATAATTGATTTTTACAAAACATTAAAGACATGTATTTATTACACTACATTATAATTGTTTGAATTTTAAAATTTCTAAAAATTTATTAATAACAATAAATATAGGTAGCAATTTATCATAGACATTAAAATTTAAAAAAAATTATATAGAAAAACAAAAACAATATTATCTATTTATGACCAATATTTTAATTTTTTAACATAATTGTAAAAACAACATAAGTTACAAATATGTCATTTTTATTTATTTATATGAGTTAATGATAGATATTTTAATATAAATATAAAAAAACAACTATTTGAATAAAATAGAAGCTCATATATTTAATTAATAATTTCATTTTATACATTAATATGCTTCACACACACAGACACACACACACACACACACATTTATTTTAAATATAAAAAATTTACAATATTTATAAATTGTGTACAATATATAATATTTTATGTTAATTAAATTTCAAATCATAAAATTTTAAATATATTTACACACACACACACACACATATTATATATAATAGTTTCATGTGTACCTTTAAAATACATTACGTATATAGGTATATGTGTGTGTTTGTGTATGTGTTCAGTAGTATATGCATGCATACAAGTATATACACACTACTTTGTAAATGTAGATACATATGTGAATATATACAAATGTACAAAAATGTGTATTGTGATATATAATGTATAGTAATATATATGGATGTATAAATGTGTGTGTGTGTGTGTAGGTTAGTGTATATGCACACACACACACACACACACACATGCAAATATATGTAAATATCAACATAATTTTCGAGAAGAAAGATACTTAAGCACATAATTTTTAACATGTTTTACAAATTCATGAGAGCACGAGAAAAACTACTTGTAATTTTGTTCAAATTTTGATCAGAGTACTACTTGTAATGATAAGATTCATTCAATACTACTTACTATGGAGTTACAATTTCATTCAATACTACTTACCATGGAGTTACATTTTCATTCAATACAACTTACTATGGAATTACATTTTCATTCAATACTATAATTTGTTCAAATAAAAAAATTTATCTAATATCTTCTTCAACAACTCTTCTATCTTCTTTTTCTAGTATTGATAAGCTATTTTCAATTTTGATTATATGTACATTTCTTATCTAATATCTTTAGTTCAAACTATTGTAATAGTAAAATCTATCAAATCAATCTAGGCATGATATCTTTCATTTCTATGAGATATTTGATTATGGAATATTTAGTATATACTATGACTTTGGCTTCCACTAAATATGATATTAACTTGCCAAAAGAAAAGATTTTTTATACAAGTTCTTCTCTATAGTGGTGTAATTCAATTGAGCATTTGAGAGTGTGTTATTATCATAGTATATGATATCTATATATAAATATTTGTATAACTATATAAACCTCTTCATAATTATATTTAACTATATTTTTAACTATGTAAACTATTTTTATAACTATATTAATAACTATATATAATTATTTTTTAACTATATAATATTTTATAACTATATGATTAATTCTATATGACTATATTTTTAACAAAATATATCATATGTATAATAATATATAACTATATATAATTGTATTTTACTATATGTATAACTATAAAAATGTTATATATAACTATATCTTTAGCTACATAAATATTTATAACTATATGTGTATAACTATATATAAATATTTGTATAACTATGTAACACTCTATATAATTATATATAATTATATTAGTATCTATGTATACATATATGTATTCATATAATTAAATCTATATATTTATTTATAACGTTGTATATTTATATGTATAACTACTTATACCTAATTGTATGAATATATCTATATATAATTATATGTTTAACTATATATAACTCTTTTTTTAATAATGTATACTATAGGTATAAGAACATATAAAGGTTGACCTCCCTCTCTGGTGACCATCTCTTGAGGTCTATTGATTCTCTTTCTTTATCTCATCATATCTCTTTACTGCCATACAAAAAATGATTTGAGATTTAGTGGAATAAATGGGATTTACATTCACAAAGCTATCCAGCAAGCTGTTTGCCAACAAGGAGATGAGGATTTTGATACTAGGTCTTGATGCTGGCGGAAAGACAACCATTCTGTATAAGTTGAAGCTTGGTGAAATTGTCACGACAATTCCTACCATTGTCTTTGATGTAGAGACTATTAAATACAAAAACATCACTTTCACTATGTGGGATGTTGTGGGTCAAGACAAGATTCACCCTTTATAGAGAGATTACTTACAAAATACCCAAGGAAAAGGTTCGAGATGAAGTTTTGATGGTGTTTGCAAATAAGCAAGATTTTCCCAATGCGATGAATGCAGCTGAAATTACTGACAATCTAGGACTTCACTCTCTTCTCCAACGCCATTGGCACCTTTAGAGCACCTGTGCTACCTCTAGCGAGGGCCTCTACAAGGGTCTTGATTGGCTTTCCAATTACATTGCTAGAAAATCATAAATAATTTTAGCAGGATGAGGCAAACTTAGTTGACATATAAGGATGTAGATCTAATCTTTGCCTGAGTTGGTTGAGTTTTGTTTTTTTATGTGGATGACATCATCTGTTTCTAGGAAGGATTCAAATTGTAATTATATTTATATATTGCATGCATGAAATACAAGATCGCATTTACATAGTTCTGATCTGTTGTAAGCCGCACTTCTTTGTTTCTATTTTGTGTCTTTTTGCCATTGGATCCCAAAGGTATATGAACATATATCTACAAATATTTGTCTTTGACTATATGTATTACTATAAAAGCTTTATACATAACTATATTTAAATAAATAATTTACAACTTATATTTAATATACATTGTATATATTAGTATTCAAAAATATATTTTACTATATTTATACCTACATAACTATATGTATAGATATATAAAATTATATAAATAAATTAATATACCTACATGTATAAATATAAGTATAACTATATGTATAACTATATTTATAACCACATGTAACTATATTATAATTACATGTATAATAACATACACAATTATATTTAACTATATGTGTATATCTATATATAAATATTTGTATAACTATATATAAATAATTATATATAGTTAATAAAATATTTGTATATATATATATAAATATATATTTGAATACCTATATAACACTCTATATAATAAAATATAACTATATTTGTAACTATGTATACATATATGTAAATCTATATATTTATTTATAACTTAATATATTTATGTATAACTATTTGTATGAATTTATCTATATATAACTATATGTTTAACTATATAAAAATATTTATAGCTATATATACTTTATGTTTAATAACATATAACTATAAATAATTGTATCTTATTATATGTATTACTATTAAGACTTTAGACATAACTATATTTAAATATATAATTTACAACTTATATTTAATATACATTTGTATATATTAGCATTCAAATATATATTTTACTATATCTTACCTATACATAACTATATGTATAGATATATAAAATTATATTTATAAATATATATACCTACATGTATTAATATAAGTTTAACTATATGCGTAACTATATGTATAACCACATGTAACTATAATTAAAATTACATGTATTACAACTTACAACATTATGTTTAATTATATGTGTATAACTATATATAAATATTTGTAAAACTAAATAAACTTTATATAATTAAATATAACTTTTTTTTAACTATTTATACATATATGTTTTCATATATGTAAATCTATATATTTGGTTATAACATTGTATATATTTATGTATAACTATATATAACTACTAGTATGAATATATATATATATATAACTAAATATTTAACGATATATAATTTTTTATAACAATATATATTATATGTATGCTAACATATAACTATAAATAATTCTATCTTACTATATGTATAAATATAAAAACTTTATACATAACTATATTTAAATATATAATTAACAATATGTATTTAATATACATTTTCATATATTAGTATAAAAAATGTATTTTAGTATATTCATACCTATACATAACTATATGTATAAATATATGAAATTATATGATAAAATATATATACATACATGTATAAATATAAGTTTAACTATACGTGTAATTATATGTATAACCATATGTAACTATATTTATAATTATATGTATAAAAATATACAACATAATGTTTAACTATGTGTGTATAACTATATATAAATATTTGTATAACTATAAAAAACTCTATATAAATTAATATACCTTTATTTTTTTATCATGTATACATATATGTAAATCTATATAATTGTTTATAACTTTGTATATATTTATTTAAATTTACTTATAACTACGTGTATGCATATATCTATATATAATTATATGTTTATCTATATGTAACCATTTAAAAATACATTTACTAATCCTAACATATAATTATATATGGGATAATACTAATTTGTTGCACTAACTCGAAATTAAATGGCAAATGATATAAGATCAACAATATGTAACCACATAGCATGAGAGTGTCCGTTGATCAGGCTCATATATGGTATAATACAAATAAGAGTCGTACTGTTATCTAATCCTAGCCCTTGGGCCTCAGGCTCAAATATGAACTCAAGTATGACAAAAGATGTAATATATGTATACAAATAATGGGCGTGCTTCTAATTCACGTGTCTCAGCAATGGTGGATGAGGCAGTCGAACAACAAGCAATGGAAACAAATGAATGTATTATAGTTATGAAGTCTAAAATGAAAAAGAAGAATGAGCAGATATCTCACTTGAAGGAAGAAATATATGGAATTAAAGAACATAAGGCTGAGAAGTATACTAATTTGATGGAAGAAATGCAAGAAATTAAAGAAATGAACGGTGAGATAAAAGAAATAATGAATATAATGCAACAACAGATGTCCTATATGAAGTCATAGTTAGCATCATTGGTGCAACAGATAAAATTTCGAGATCCAGCTACGAAACCTCTGAGGAGAGGCTAGCATTCCCTACAAATTATGAGGATGATTTCGTATGAGAATTATTTCTAAATTGTTATTTATTTTTGTCTATGTGTAGCAAATAATTATGATATTTTTTTGTAGGTTTCAATTTTTTTATTCTAGTTTTTTTCTTTGCTTTTCTGATTAACCTAATTATGAATCTTTGTAGGACACATAATGTGAGACACACGAAAAAATTCTGATTCAATGTATTAAGACATTGCCACGGTCCTTCCAATGAATGGGTCTCATATTTACCGATTTCAGTTTTATCAAAAGGAGGGCTAGCTTATTTTATCTTTATTATTCCAAAAACATTTTATTTTTGCACTCCCTTTCTTCCTAAACATAGTTGCTGGACATCTTTTGGATCTTTGTTGAAGCTGTATGAAAATCAACTTTAATTTATGTTTGTTTGTGTCTATAATAATTGTTTTTATATATCTGAGAATATGTTTATGTGTCCCCGAATTTTTTGGGTAGAGTTTTAGCCTATTATATGTATGTAAAAGCCTATATTTAGTAGCGGAAGCAGTGGCAGTGGTGGAAACAGTGCCGGTGATAGCAGCGGCGCTAGTGGCAGTGCCAGTAATAGCAACTACATTGGCAGCGATGATGGCAATAGTGGCAACGGTTGGAGCGGTAGTATTGGTGGCAGTAACAGCAGCAGTAATAGTAGTGGCAGCACAGATAGCCATGGTAGCATTAGCCGAAGCTGCGGCAGTAGTGGCGACACTAGTGGCAGTAGCGGTAGTGACAGTGGAAGTAGCAACAACGACAAAAATGCTTTATATACGTATGTATATAGTTAGGATATACATACGTATAATACTATAGTATTTTATGTACATATATACTAAGTATATATGAACTCAATATATATGTACGCATATACTAAAGTTTATATATATGTATACTATAGTAATATATGTACGAGTGAAATGATAGTATATATGTATATATTTAATGTAGTAATATATATTTATCAAAACATAGTTTTTTTTAAATTTATTTTGATTTGATTGAATAGTTTAAATTTCTTATAGATATGGTACCACATTGTTTCCCATATGAAACTTGTATAAGCGAAGGTTTTTTCAACATACATGAAGCACCGTGACTCGGATAGCTTTTTCACATTAGAAAGTTGGTAATCGGAAGAGAAGAGGGAGAGAAAGCAACGTCAATACATGGATAGATTATATTTTATGCACAGTCAGTAGATACATTTATTTATAAGATATAATATAATTTTGTTATATTTTTGTTTTAGTTATTTAAAATATTGTATTACAATAAGTTATTAAATGAATTTTTTTGTGTAATTAAAAATTTTCATTTATAGTTTCTGTTATTATTCAATTTAATATAAAAATATTAAATTATTTAATTAAATTTTTGATGAAGCTATATGACAATCAAATTTAAATTGTGTTTGTTCATGTCTATAATAAATGTTTATATATATGTGAAAATGTTTGTGTCTTAGAATTTTTAGGTAGAGTTTTAGCCTATTATAGGTATGTAAAAGCCTATTATTAGTAGTAGTAATAGCAGCATTGGCAACAGCAGTAGTAATGACTGCAATGGCGGTAGTAGTGGTAGTAGTGGTAGTAGTAGCAGCAACAGAGGTTGTAGTGCTAGTGGTGGTAGTAGTGGTGGTGGCAACAGTAGTGGTGGCGATGGAACAGCAACAATGGCGACGACATCGGTGAGAGCAGCGACAGCGGAGGTAGCGGCAGCAGCAACGGCAAAACCAGAAGTAGCAGCAACACTGGAAGCAGCGGCAACACAGAAAGTAGTGGCAACAAAGGTAGAGGTGGCGGTGGCAGTAGCAGCGGCGGCAATGGTAGTAGCAGCGGTAGCCGCGGCATACAGCGACAGCATAGGTGGCGGCGGCAGTAGCGGCAGTTGCCGTAATGGCCAGCGGTAGCAGCTGCTCCAGCATCCAGTAGTGGCAGCCACTACAGTGGCCATCAGTGACAGCCGTTGTAGTGGCCAATGATGATAGTAGCTACAGTGGCGAGGAGAGTAGCAACGACATCAATGGTAGTAGAGGCGGCGGTGACAGCGAAAGAAGCAGCAGGGGAATTGGCAGCATCATTGATAGTGGTAGCAGTAGCAATAACGGCAGCAGCGGCAGCAGCATCGAGAGCTGCAGCAACAACAACAAATGCGGGATATACGTATGAATAAAGTTAGTATATACGTACATATAGTACTACATTATTTTATGTATATATATACTGAGTATATTTGTAATCAGTATATATGTACACAGAATACTACTATGTACATATACTACAGTAATATATATATACGAGAGAAATGCTAGTATATATTTACATATATACTATAGGATTATATTTTTATCAAAACATAACATTTTTTTATCTTAATTTGATGGAGTGGATTAATTTCTTACAGATATGATACCACAATGTTCCTCATACAAAACTTGTATAAGTGATGGGATTTTTCACAACACATTATGTGCCGTGACTCGGGCAGCTTTATCGCAATAGAAAAATGGTGATCATAGGAGTAGAGGGAGAGAAAAAAACGTAAATGAATGGATATATTGTACTTTATGCACTGTCGATAGATACATTGATGAAAAAGATATAATAAAATTTTGTTATTTTTTTGTTTCAATTATGTAAAATATTAAATTAGAATAAGTTATTAAATGATTTGATTTTTTGTTTATTATAAATTATTTGTAGTTTCATTTTTTATTCAATTTAAAAAAATATTAAATTATTTAATTAATAAATTATAAATAAATTAAATTCTAAAATTTGTTTTGAAATTAAAAAAATTTCGGAAAAATTCCTAGCTAATTTAGCAAGGGAAATCTATATTTAGCAATAGAAATTTTTATTGCTAAATTTATTTAGCTAGGGACTATTTTTGTCGCTAAAATTTAGCGACAAGCACTTAAGCTTGGGAAATCTTCCATCATTATTTTCAATTAGCGATGGAAAATCTCATTTAGCTTGCTAATTTAGCTTGGGAATTTATCTTTTTTAACAAGAGATTTACCGTCACTAAATTTTTAGCTAGGGACAATTTCTCTTGCTAAATTTTAGCGACCAACACTTTAGATAAGGAACCGATCCATCGTTAATCCATTACTATATCATATTTAGCGCCAGAAAATGCTCATTTTGCTAGGGATTTGTCCCTTGCTATATGTGAATTTTCTTGTAGTATCTTTATGTCTATTAATCTATCTATTAGTATTTAAAACTATCTATCAATATATCTATGAATTTGTTTATTAATTTATCTATTAATCAATCATTCAATCAATCAATCTATCTATATATCTAACTTTTATATATATATCTATCTATCAATTTGTCTATATATATATATATATATCTATCTATCTATCTATGTATCTTTCTAACTATCTATCCATTTATCTATCTATATGTCTATCTATCTATCTATTTGTCTATTTGTCTATTTGTCTATCTGTCTGTCTATCTATTTGTCTATCTATCTGTCTATCTATCTATTTATCTATCTATATATCTATCTATATATCTATCTATCTGTCTATCTATATGTCTATCTATTTGTCTATCTATTTTTTTATCTATCTATATATCTATCTATCTATCTTTATGTCAGTCTATAGGTCTATCTATCTTTATATATATATATATATCAATCAATCTATCTATCTTTTGATCTGATATATCAATTTATATGTCTATTAATCTATCTATCATTCTATCTATCGATCTATCTATGTGTCTATCTATTTATTTATCTATATGCCTATCTATAAATATATCTATGTGTCTATCTATTTATTAATCTATATGTCAATAAATCTATCTATCTATGTGTTTATCTATTTATTAATCTATATGTCAAACAATCTATCTATCTGTGTCTATCTATTTATTTATCTATATGTCTATTTATCTATCTATATATTTATCTAACTATCTATCTAACTTTTTATCTATCTATCTATCTATATATATATATCTATGCATCTATTAATATGTCTATCTATCTATCTATCTATCCGTCAATCAATATGTGTATTTATCTATCTTTCCATATGTCTATCTATGTGTCTATCTATCTTTCTATCTATTTATCTATCTATCTTTCTATCTATTTGTCTATCTATCTGTTAATCAATATGTGTATTTATCTATCTTTCAATATGTCTATCTATCTGTATATCTATATTTCTATCGATCTGTCTATCTATTTTCTATCTATTTTTTATTTATTTTCTATCTTTATGTGTATAAATCTGTAAATCAATCTATCTATATCTATGTATATCAATCAGTCTATCAATCAATCATTCTATTTGACTAGATATCTATATATCTATCAATTTGTCTATCAATCTATTTGTATATTTATCTATCTATCTATTTATCTTTGTATCTTTTTATCTGTGTCTATCTTTCTATCTATCTATCTGTTTGTTTGTCTATTATTCTATCTTTCAATCTATCTAGCTATTTGTCTAACTATCTATCTATCTGCCTATCAATATGTATATCTTTTTGTATATCAATCTATCTATTTATATCTTAATCTAAGTAACTATCTATCTATGTATCTATCTATTTATCTATCTATTTATCTATCAATCTGTCTATCTATCTATCTATATATTTGTTTATTCTTCTGTTTTCTATTATTATATTTATCTATCTCTCAATCTATAAATCAATCAAACACTCAATCTGTTTATCAATCAATTAGTCTATTAGTCTAGCTTTTTGTATATCTATCTGTCTATCAATCTATCTATCAATCTATTTATCTATTTATCTAACTATCTGTTAATCATTCAATTTTTAAATCTGTCTATCTATTTGTCTATCAATCTATCTATCTGTATGTCTATTATTATGTCTAACAATCTTTCTATCTAGAAAGCTAGCTAGCTATCTATCTATCTAACTGCCTATCTATCAATATATCTATATGTATATCAATCAATTGATCTATCTATCTATCTATCCATCTATTTGTCTGTCTATCAATCTATCTGTCAATCTGACTATCATTATGTCTAACAATCTTTCTAGCTATCTGTCTAATATTTGTCTATCTATCTATCTATCTATCTATGTATTTACCTTTATATATATATATATATATATTTATATGTTTATCAATTTCTCTATCTATAAGTATTTCTTCTATTTATCTATCTGTCTAACTATCTTTCTATCTATATTTTGATCTTTCAATTTAACTTTCTATCTATCAATCTATAAGTTTATTTGCCAACTTGTCTATATGCCTATGTGTTTGTCTATATATATATATATACATATTTATTTATTTATTTATATTTATATCTATATCTATATGTTTATCTTTCTATCTATCTTTATATCTATCTTTCTATCTATCTATTTATCTATCTATCTATTTGTCTATCAATTTGTCTATCTATGTATCTGTATATCCATTTATCTATCTATTAATCTATATAACTATTTGTCTATGATTCTATAAATCTATCGATTTATCAATCTAGCTATCTGTCTATCAATCAATCTATCTATCTATTAATCTCTCTATCTATCTATTTATGCTTTTATCAATTTGTCAATCTATCTATCTATATATCTATCAGTCTATCTATCTATATACATATCTTTCTATATGTATATCTTTCTATCTGTCTGTCTATCAATCAATCTATATATCTTTCTTTCTATCTTTCTATCTATTTATAAATGAATAAAATGTTCTATCTTTCTATCTATCTATTTTTCTATCTATCTATATATTAATCAATGTATCTATTTGTCTATCTACCTATCTATCTATCTGTCTACCTAACTATTTTTCTATCTGTCTATCTATATGTCAACATTTTTGTTTATATTTATGTCAATATTTTTTCTTTCTATCTATATATCACTCTATTAATCGATCTGTCTATCCATCTATCTATCTATCTCTAAATCTATCTATCTATATGTATATATATCTATCTGTCTATCAATTTGTCTTTCTATCTGTATATCTAGCTATCTATCAAATTATATATCTTTCTTTTTATCAATCTGTCTATCTATTTAACTATAAATCAATCAATTAATTTATCTATCTATCAATATGCTTATCTATTTTTTTATCTACCTGTACATTAGTCATTATATAAATTAATCTATCTATTTGCCTATAAATCTATCTATCTATATTTTGTTATATCTAACTATCTGTCTAACAATCTATCCATCTATCTGTCAGTCTTTTTGTCTCTCTATCTATCTATATATATGTTTTTCCATCTATGTATCTCTATATTTATATATCTATCTATCTATATATTTAACTATCTATTTATCTTTTTATCTGTCCATCTATCTATCTATCTATCTGTATGTCTATCTATTTGTACATCTATTTATCTATCAATCTCTCTATCTATGAGTAAATATATCTATGTATCAATCTCTCTATCTATCAATATATCTATCAATTTGTAAATTTATTAATCTATCTATCTATCTATATGCCTATATATCAGTCTATCAATATATCTATCTATCTATATTTATATGTCTATCTTTCTATATATCTTTTTGTCTATATATTTGTCTATCTATCTATATATTTGTCTATCTATCTATATATATGTCGATGTATATATTTATCTATCTGTCTATTTATCTATCTGTCTATTTATCAATCAATCAATCTATCTATCTATCTATCTATTTATCTTACTATCTATCTTTTTGTATACCTATTTGTCTATCAATCTATCGATCTATTAATCTATCTTATATCTATATATCTATATTTTTGTAGATATTTCTATCAATCTATCAATCTATGTTTTTATCTATTGTTCTTTCTTTTAATTTGTCTATCTATCTATCTTTTTTTATGTATTTTTCTATTTGTCTGTATATCTTTATGTGTATCTATCTATCTATATGTATATATAACTATCTATATATCATTCTATATATCTATCTATTTATCAGTCTATTAGTCTGTCTATCTATCTGAATATCTATTTTTCAATCTATTTATTTATCTATCTTTTATTAATTAATCTATCTGTCTATTTATCAATAAATTGATCAATCTTTCTATCATTCTAAGGTTCAAACTAGATATCAAACTATCTATCTATCTATCTATCTTTCTATCTTTCAGTCTCTCTAACTATATATTAGTCTGTATATCTTTCTATATATCTATATATTAGTCTTTTTGTCTATCTATCTATTTTTATATCTATATATCTATCTATATATTCTATTTATCTATCTATTTATCTTCTGCCTATCTATCTCTCTATCTATCTATTATCTATCTATCTATCTATATTTCTATCTGTCTGTCTATCTATCTATCAATCATCAATCAATTAATGAATCTATCTATCATATGTCAATCTATTAGCCTATCTATCTATCTATATTGATCAATATGCCTATCTACTTATCTATCTATATGTCTATTTTCTATTTATCTATATATCTATTTTTTAAATATATATCTGTATATCTATTTTTCTATCAATCTTTTTATATATCTGTCTATCTATTTGTTTATATATCTATCTATTTATATAATTTTCTAACTATATATCTATCGATCTAACTAAACTATCTATTTGGCAATCCATCTATCTTTCTATTTACTTATCTATTGTCTATCTATTTCTCTATTATATATCTATCTATCTATCTAATAATTTTTCAAATCTAGCTAGTTATATATCTATCTATCAATCTGTCTGTCTATCGATCAATCTAGCTTTCTGTCTATTAATCTATCTATTCAAAATATCTATCAAACTGTCCATCAATATTATAATAATCTACCAATTTACTTTTCTATCTATATATCTATATTTTGTCAATCAAACTATTATCAACCTATATATCTATCTATATATCTTGTATGTCTATCTATCTATCTATTTATCTTTTTTTCTATCTATATTTCTATCTATCTATCTATATATCTATCTATTAGTTTATTTATCTATCTATCAATTGTCTATCTATCTATCTATAAATCTTTTTATCTATTTATCTATCTATATATTTATCTATCTGTCTATTTATTTGTTTATCTATCTGTCTATCTATTCATCTATCTATCTATCTAATAAAATGCAGATCTATAAGTATATCTATCTGTCTATATATTTGTCTGTCTGTCTTTTAATCAATCAATCAATATATCTATCTATCAATTTATCTATAAATCTCTCTATCATTCTATCTATCATCTCTATTTTAACTTTCTATAAATTTCTCTCTATATGTTTATCTATCAATATTTTTTTTATCTATGGATCTATCTACCTCACGTTCTGTTTGATATCTTATCTATCAGTCTATTTGTTTGGGTGTCAGTCATTCTATCTATTTGTATATCTATATGTTTATCTATCAATGTATCTATCTATCTATGTATCTATCTAACTATTTGTCTGTCTGACTTCTTATCTATATGTCTATCTAACTAACTATCTATGAGTCTATTTATATGCATATCTATTTCTTTATTTATCTATCTATGTATCTAACTGTATGCATGTCTATCTCTATGTTAATCTATCTATCTACCAATCTTTCTATCTATCTATCTGTCAATAAATCATCAATCGTTCGATGAATCTATCTATAAATCTATCTGCTTGTCTATCTATTTGTTTTTTGTCTATTTCTATTTTGTCTATCATTCTATGTGACTATTTGTTTGTTTATCTATCTATCTGTATACCTACATGCCTGATTGTCTGCCTGCCAAATACTTGCCCATCTGTCTATTTGTCTAACTTTCTATTTATCTGTTTTATTATCTATACTATATATATTTGTCTATCAATCTATCTGTGGGGTTGTCTATCTATCCTTCAATATATCTATTTCTTTATCTATATATATTTATCAATTTATTTATCTATCTATCTATTAGTCTATATATCTATCTATCTACACGTCTATCTATCTGTCATTCTATCTATCGATCTATCTATCTGTCTATATGTCTGTCTATATGTCTGTCTATCTATCTCTCAATTTATATCAATTTATCTATTTATTTATCATTCTATATATCTATCTACATATCTCTCTCTCTATGTCTATTACTATTTATATCTATCTAACAACATATCTAACTTTCTATCTATGTGTCTATCGATTTTTATATATATTGATCATTATATTTGCCTATCTATCTTTCTTTCTTTCTTTCTGTCTGTCTATATATATATATATATATATATATATATGTATGTATGTATGTATGTATGTATCTATATATCTATGTATCTATGTATCTATCTATCTATATACCTATCTATTAGTCTAGCTTTCTATCTATATATCGT
>JAREIK010008461.1:0-42239 GCA_029783825.1 Sapria himalayana
TGTTCATCTTAAAAAAATATTTTATGTGACCCACAACAACACACAACCACTATTGTATGACATAATTATTGTTTTCTAATTTATATTAAACATGCATAGTGATGGATTAGCCATTTTGAACCAAATAATTTGGTTAGTTAATTTGGTCTTGAGTCATGAGTGCCCAAAAACAACTCATGCCTAGTACCTAAGTAGCTCTGCACATGCCACATTGTCATCGGTAACTAGTCACAATTGTCTGCCCATGATTCTAGCACAAACGATGCTTGGGCAAAAGTAATGGGCCATAACTAGCACATTGGGCTAGCCCACACCCCAACCACAAATGACATATGGGTCCACTAAATGAGGCTTAGTAAAACCCACGGTCTCATTCCATACAAGACTATGCCATGCTGAACTAGATAGACACTCATACCTCAATAAAATGCTCATAAGAGTGCCCCAAGGACTGTGTCACTTAATCAAAACTCTAGTCCTGTGATACATGACCCGACAGCCACAGTCAATGACAAATAGTGAAAGCATATAGTATCTATGAACAATCAAATACTATATTACACAATATATTTTTTATATTATTTATTTAATACATGAATACAAGAATACATAAAAATTATATTAGAGCACTCCTTTTTACTATGATCATCCTCTTCCTAATAACTTAAGTGCAAAATATGAATCCAAACAAAGTAATCTCAAAAATTCTGATATAATGATTTATCTCAAACCTGAAAATAATCAAAGTGAAGGAAAAATCAACATATGCTTATCTTGCAATTTGAATCAGTTGCCACAAATTGTCCCAATAATAAGGCATCTTCCCTCTAGCTCTCAGAGCAACATGAGCTATTTATCAGATAAACATTTAGAGAATTATTAAAAGAAAATTTAAATATCAAAATTACAATAAATTAAAGTAAATTCAGATAGTAACTTTAGATAATGATATAAAAATAGAATTAGATCAGATACATAATGAATAGAGATTTAATTTTCCACAAAATGCTACAAATAGAAATACCTGAGCAAACCGATAACAAGATGTAATGCCTTAGTACATAGAACTTTTTTCTTAATGTTTGGAGATGAATGAACTAAATTTTCAATAACACCTACCTGCAACAATAAAAATAATTGGTCCAAATAAGAAAACAAAGGGCAAGATCAAAATTTCAGAATAATGATAACTAAAAAAATAATTGAGGCCTCAATTTTTAAGTATAATCTATAGCAACATCTTCTGAGCACAATATTAAGATGAGAGGGGGGGGGAGCATTGCACTCAACAATCTAAAAAAATAGCAATCACAATAAGGAACATCACCTGATTTTTATTCATGTCATTCTTGTAAGCTAAGGTTCTCAATGCCCCAGTAGATGCCCTTTGTACTTTGGTGACAAAGGGGTCTAACAATTCGGCCAGAGGTCATATCACACCATTCATCCTTAAAAAAACTCATTAATAGAAAACATTGTGCACAGTGCCAAAAGTGATTGCATTAAAAATAGCAACCTAATATGAGTTTTGATGGTGGTATTCTCATTGCAAGGTTGGTGATCGCATCAGCAGCCCGTCTTAGGATGCTATTCATTGCTTGAAAAGTAGATCCATCTTGGTGCCTCTTCAACAGGTCCACAAGAGGTGACAAAGCACCTGTGTCAATAATAAGCTACTGATGTTCTAGCTATTCAACCACAATTTGGTAAAAGTTCATGAGTGTAACATATAAACACAGCACAAACAATAGTCAGCAATAGAATGCTGCAATAGCTTACAAATCAAACATCTAAAGCCATATAATGTGTGAGACACTTCATTGTTCTTGGATTTTGAACTCATGAGTTACTCACAAATTTTATTGAATTCATTCTTAACTAATATTACCATATTAATATTTTAGAAAAATAAATAATATATTAATTAAAACTAGTTTTTATAGTTTATAATCATACCTTTTGTGTTTTTTACTTTTTCTTATTATTTCTTTGTTATTATTGATGGAAGCACCTAACATCTAGACAGCTTCAATTCATTGGCCCATTATATTATATGAGAGGATTGTGTGTTATTTTTTTACTCAGAGTTTTTCATCAAGTTTTATGTTTGGCATAGAATTATGTATAGTATCAAAGCCAAAACTCTAAGGAAAACAAACCTTGAGGCATGTATGTGTTCAAAAGCCTAAAATATGAGAGAACATACATTGTGCCAACATAGGGGATAAGGGCGTACATGCTATAGTAACACCCCATTTACTACCATCATATACTATGTGAGATGAGCATCAACTCCATAAAGAGGATGTTGATTGGTTATGCATGACTGGAGAGTTTGTGCATGGTAGTAGGCATCTCAATTGCACAATAGGCATTGCAGTTGTGTATTATTGTTTTTTTTGATAGTGTGCATGGTTGTGCATGGTAATATGGCAAAATAGTAGGCACTTCAATTATATGATTTGGGCAGAAACTAAAATTTGGGGAGAATCCAAATTAAGTTTAATTTTTTGGCATAACTTCAATTTTTGGGATAACAAATGATTTATCACATTACAATAATAAATGATTTATCTACTTGTAAATTTACTTTAAAATATCAATCTATGATATATATATTCATCATATGATATATAAATTATAGAAATAATCTCTTGTGTATGCATACAAGCATCATATTGCACATCACTATTATCTTAGATGCATATTTATATTGAAGTATAAACTTTTATATATAATGACATATGATTATATAAGTATACAAGTGTTTAGATATAATGTTGTGTTTAAAATATTTTTATAAATGTTACATATATATAAATATATATATATGTAGTATTTTTATAAATATTATATAGTATATATATCACATCTATATAAACATTATAAATATTAATATTTATATAAAATTTTTTTGTAATATAATTGTTTACAAATATGTATAAACATATTATATGTTATATAAATTTTATATAAAAAATTATATAAATGGATAGTTTTATGTAAATGTTGTATAAATATTTATAAACATTTATATATGTATAAATATTTATATATAACATTATATGTTTATATAAAGATATCAATGTTTATAAATAATCTAATATGCTTATATATATATATTATATTATAGATATTTATATATAATGTCATATGATTATTAAATGTATAAAAGTTTAAATATAATGTTATCTATTTATAATATTTTTAGAGACAATCAAAATAGAACACTTAAACATTGTGTTTATTTTTTCTTAAGTTACTGAAGCAAAATACATTAAGCAAATTTTTTTTAAGTTGCAGTAGTAAGAAACAATAAGCATACATTCAGTATTTAAAATCCATGAAACCCTAAAAAATTAATCAGTAAAAGAACAAAGTTTACACTAACTGTATATTATTTCATTAATGGCGGAGAGTCAAAATCTTATAAGTGATGTAAAAAGAGAAGAAATAAGTAGAAAAATTAGAGAAAAATGAAAAATAAATGAAAATAAATAATTTTATAAACCAAACTCTGCCAATGATAATAAAATTGAGACAAACAGAGAAATCTATTTAGTATTCTAAAAGAGAAGAGCAATTATAATCTTACTAGGTAACAAGAAGAAGTAAAATTTGAAGGTTGATTCCATAGTCCCTTTTCACTTCTCCTCTCTTCCTCTTTTAAAAGATATAAAAAAAGGTTTAAGATTGAATGCCTTAGGGTTTTCTTTTTTAATGGAAAATATAAATAAAAAAATGGATGTAAATATATAAAAAAAAAGACCAAAATATAAAAGTAAACTAAAATCATAAAATTAAAATAATTTAAATAAAAAAATGAAATAGATTTTTATTTAACCATAAATAATATTATTTCATAAATAAAAAAAAATTATGGGTATGAATTTATGAAATTTTAATGCTTAATTTTTGTAATATAAATTATAAATTAATGAAATGAATTTAGAAAAAACAATTTATTAATGGTTATAAAAATGATGATTAAAAAAATTATATTACTAATAACCATGAAAACTAATAATTCGTAATCAAACTTTCAAAATATTTCATTTATAAAAAAAACAAATTATTTAATATAGTCATAAATAAATTATATAAAACTATAGCCATTAAAAATTAAAAACATTTCATATTATTTTTAATTTGTGGATAAATTTATAATATAAATTCATAAATAAAAAAATAATATTATATTATAATATAGAATTATATATATATATATATCATGGATATAAATTTTTAAGAATTCAATTTATTTTTTATGAATATAATATGAAACAATTAAAAAGGCATAAAATATCATATTATTTGATATAATTTATAAAATTCTATAAATTACTTAAAGTGAGAAGATCATTAAAAAAGTTATATTTATTATTTTAAAAAAGGAATACTAAAAACTAATTGTAAAGATCTTATTCAATTGTTTAATTCTTATAAATTTCAGTATGGACAAAAAATAAAACTTGAATTCAAATCAACTTAGCGTCAGTTTGGTAGTACTTTCAAAAGTGTTCATTAGTAATATTTTAAATAACTTTTTTAAAACCCTAAAAAAATTCTTGATGTGTTCTTTTAATAACCACACTAAGATATTTATTTTTAAATTATCAAAATTATTGTGTTGTAATAAAAACATCTATGTATTAATTTTTAAATATCAATTTATTTTGATTTAAATTTTAGGCAAATTTTAAATTTTTTTTATAATTTAAAAATTTTAAATCTTTTCGTAATTATTTTTTAAAAAGCTTCTTATAATCATACTTTTTTTTACTTTAAATAATATATAGATTTACTTGTTTATTTGTTAATTCAGATATTTTTATAATTTTTTTATTTTATCATATAATCAATTATTTTAGCTTTTTATTAGTAGTATTTTTATGTATGATCAATTATTAATTAAAATAACTTAAAAATTGATTATAATTATATAATTAATTATTTATTATTTTTTTAATAAAAATATTTAAAAATCATAATTAAATATTTTAGAAAAATATTTTAGATACATTTTTAAAAATTTTATAATCAGAAAAATAGTTATGTAGTCTTTCTTAATATACATTTTTATTCGTATTTATATATATTTGAAATTATTTATTTATAATATATTATTCTTATAATTATATGAGGGAAATGTGTCTTTCAAGAATCACTCAGCCATAGACCAGGGCAAACATTTAATATACAAAATTACATAAAAAATTAAAAATAAATAATATACATAAAAAAAGTAAGTCAATATAGATTAGCGACTAGAAATTATCTCCAACCCACATAGCTAGGTAAAAATCCCTAGCTAAATGAATATATTTTGTGAAAATTATCATTTAAAGAATAATATTTTGCAATTAAATAAAAAATCAAAAAAATAATTTTAAGAATATTATTTCGCAAGGGATTTTGTGTCGAACTAAATAGCTATGGAAAATTCATCTTTAAAGTCATTGCTAAAATGCCCACAATTCTTTGCATGAAAATTTATGATAATTTTAGCTATGGACAATTTTCAATCAAATATTTTAGTCTCTAATCCATCATGAATCATTCAAAAAATTGTAATTCAATATAAAATCAAACATCTATTATTATTCACTAGCTAATCCCTTTCTAATTAGCTAGAAATTATATCCCTAACAAAATTTCGATAGCTAAATTGACAATTTCTATAGTATAGATAGACTGAAAGATAGATAGAAATATAGAAAGATAAGCAGACAAAAATATAGACAGATAGATAGAAAGAAAGATAGACGAATAGATAGATAGAGAGATAGATAGATATAAAGATAGATAGATAGACAAATAAATTGATAGATAGAAAGAAAGATAGATAGATAGTTAGTTAGTTAGTTAGTTAGGTAGATAGATAGATAGATAGGCAAATAGATAGATAAATAGATAGAAGATATACAAATAAATAGACATATAGATATACAAATAAATAGATAGATACATAGCCAGTTATATAGATAGATAAATAGATACAGAGATCGATAAATAGATATGCTGATAGATAGAGAAACATATAGATAATCAAATAGATAGAGAGACAGACAGATAGATAGATAGATAGATGAATAGATATATAGATAGATAGATAGATAGACATATATATAGACAAATATATAAATAGATAGATTGACAGACAGACAGATAGATAGATAGATAGATTGATATATAGTTTAGACATAAAGATAGATAAAAAGATAGACAAAAATATAGATAGATAGATAGATAAACTGATAGATAGATAGGTAGATGGATAAATAGATAGATAAACTGATAGATAGATAGATAGATGGATGGATAAATAGATAGATATAGATAGATAGATAAATAGAGAATAGATAGATGGTTTGATTGATTGATTGATTGACAGATAGAGAGACAGATAGATAGACATATAGATAGACAGATAGAAAGAAAGATAGATAGATATAAGATAGAAGATAGATAGATAGATAGATAGATAGAGAGAGATAGATAGATAAATAGATAGATAGATAGATACATATATAGATAGATAGATAGACAGACAGACAAACAGATAGATAGATAGATAGATAGAAAGATAGATAGACAGAAAAATAGACAAATAGATAGAAATATAGAAAGAAAGATAGATATATTGACATACAGATTAATAGACAGACAAATAGATAAATTGATAGATAGATATATAGATATATAGGTAGATTCATAAATAGACAGATATAAAATTAGTTAGATAAATAGATAGATAGATAGACAGATAGTTAGTTAGTTAGATTGATAAACGGAAAGACTGATAGATAGAAAGACAAATAGAGAAGAAGAATAATAGACGAAAAGTTTGATTAATAGGCATACAAATAGACAAACAATAAGATAAATTGATAAATGGACAAAAAGATAGACAAATTGATAGATTTATTCATAGACAAATAAATAGATAAATACAAAAATAGATTGATAGATAGATGGATAAATAGATTGATAGATAGGTTGATAGAAAGATTTATTTACATAATGATAGGTAGTTAGATAGACATATTTATATAAAGATAGATAGATAGATATATAGACAAATAGATACAGAGATAGATAGATAGATAAATATATAGACAGATAGATACATGTAGTTATTGATAGATTGATAGATAGATAGAAAAAAAAGATAAATAGATAAAAAGATAGATAAATAGACAAATAGATAGATAGAAAGGTAGATAGAAATATAGATAGATAGATAGACAAAAAGATTAATAGATAGATCGATAGATAGACAGATAGAAAGATAGATAGTTAGACAAATAGATAGAAAGTCAGATAGATAGAATGATAGATATACATATAGATAAATACATAGATAAATAGATAGTTAAATATATAGATAGACAAAAAGATAACAATACAGATAGATAGATAGATAGATAGATAATAGACAGATAGATAGAGTGATAGATAGACATGTCATAAAAAATCTCCCTTGCACTCGAGAAATCGCGCCCCCTATCACGATCTCTCTAAGGAAAAGAAGCAAGCTTCTCGATATTGAGTAGAAGAAGAAGCAAGTTTTGAGCTAATTTCAATGGAATTGGATTACTTAGTTAATAAGAAGTCCTTTTCTGATTTTATCAGAAAATCCGTGCCCCCTATCGCGAGCTTCTCGCAAGTTCAAGAAAAAAATATCGAGGAACCCTCAATATTCTTCTCGGCCGAGGAAATTCATAAGTTCTCTGCAACTCATACACACACGCTTGTGGGAAAATTTTCGCATTGAAGGCCTCGTATTGATGATATTAGGGCATTTTTCGAATCTCTGAAACTCAAAACCTTGATCAAAATCGGACTGATTGATGAGAAACATTTGTTAATACAACTCCATTCTGATGAGGATTTCCATCGTTTATGGTTAAAAGGAGCTTGGTATATCATGAGATACCTCATGAGAACCTTTAAATGGACTTCAGAATTTAACACAAAGGAGGAATCGTCGTTGGCCCCGGTATGGTTCCTATTACCTATGCTCCCGATTCAATATTTTGATAAATTGGCTTTATATCGTATTGCGTGTGTTTTGGGCTCTCCTCTTCTTCTTGATGGTGTTACGACCAACACTCTCTAGACCAAGTATTGCAAGAATCTGTGTAGAGGCGGATTTACAGAAATCTCTCCCTCACTGTATCTGGATTGGAAACACAGAGGGAGGTGGGTTTTGGCAAAATATAGTTCCAGAATATCTCCCTCCTTTTTGTGCATGCTACAGAAAGATGGGACATGTTATAGAGGTATGTTTGGTTAACAAAAAAAGAAATGAAAACAAACAGAACCTAGAAGAGAAGAAAAAAGCATTTGAAAGTAAAGGAGAAATGGTTAAATATCAAAAAAAATCTCAACCGATTGTCCAAACAGACATACAGAATAAAGAAGTTGAAGATCAAAAATTAATTGAATATAATAGGCAGAATAGTGAGGAGGCAATAACATAATCCATAGAAAATGCTAAAAGGAGAGAAATGATGAAAAAAATCTCAGAGCTAAATAGGAGAACCAGAAATCAAATGAAAAATAAGAAACAAAAAAATAGTAATAGATGGGCAGTGCTGGTAGAAGAAGATTTAGATGAGGAATCAGAAATAAAAAGCTTGACTTCCCTTTATACATATGGGGAAGACAATGAGCAGAAAATTAGAATCAATAATGATAACATTAATATAGAAAAACTCAAGCTAAAACAAAGATTGGGAAATAGAGAATGGGCAATTGAAGAACTATAAATAATGGCCATTCAATTGGGTAGGGATTGGAAAGATGAGAAGGAACAAGAACTAAGCTCAATAAGAAAATCTAGAAGCATGAAAAAGAAGTATTTGAATAAGATATACGAAACTAAATGCACCACTAGAGCACAGGCTAAATCCATAAAAAAATGTATAAGTACATTTACGGGAATATTACGGGAATAGCAAACCCCCCATCAAGAAATAGATTAAAAAAACTAATATATATGTATAAAATTAATCTAATTTCGATAGCTGAACCTATGGTGGATAAAGCTCTATTAAATTATTATAAAAATTTATTAGGATTCGAAAATGGGTATGCTAATAATAATGGATAAATTTGGGTTTTATGGAAAGATAATTTACTTATAAAAATATTAAAAGAAACTAACCAATTAATAAACCTTAGTTTAAGTCAAGAAGAAAATGAAATAATAACATTAATTTATGCTAAAAATAAAAGAGAAGAGAGAAGAATTATGGGAGGAAATAAATAAAATTTCGATGGAAAAAAAACCTTGGATTATCGGTGGAGATTTTAATATAGTTAGAAGTATTAAAGAAAAGAAGGGTGGTAGGACACCAAATAAAGGAGGGATGTCTCACTTTAATGATATAATAAATTAAACAAACTTAATAGAAGCTAAATTTTTAGGCTCACAGTTTACATGGTGTAATAACTGGAGGAAAAAAGGCACAATATGGGCGAGACTGGATAGAGTCTTATTTAATTTTAAATGGCTAGATCAAGTTGGCTCTACAAAAGTGAAGCACTTAAACTAGAATCTGCTCTGATCACAGCCCATTATTAATTACGATTAAAAAATCTACTTATACAGGAGGTTCTTCTAGATTCCAGAATTCTTGGTGTTTACACCATGATTTTCTAAAGATGGTGAAATAGTCCTGGAATAAAGAGACTTTAGGAAATCCTATTCAAATATTAATAATAAGTTGAGTAGATTAAAAGTTGAATTAAAAAAGTGGAATAAGAATACTTTTGGGAATATAACAAAAGATATAAAAGATGCAGAGGAACTAGTATTAAAAAGAGAAATAGAATTTGAAAAAAAACTCAAATTATAGACAATAGAAGTGCTCTTAGCAAGGTACAAGCAGAATTAAATCTAAAAATATTAATGGAAGAGGGTTTTTGGAAACAAAAAGCTAAAATTAAATGGCTTAAAGAAGGGGATAAAAACACAAAATTTTTTCAAAAATAACAAAGTTAAAATATCAGAAACATAGAATTAGAGGTATTAAAGATAATAGGGAAGAATGACTTGAAAAAGATTCAGACATTCAAAACTATTTCACAAAATTTTTTGAAAATCAATTAAGTGGAATAAGATAACTAAAAGAAAATTCTCTTTTAAAAAACATAGAAAATAAAATCACCATAGAAGATAATAACATGCTAACTAAGCATCCAGAAGAAGAAGAAATCAAAACAGTGATATATAGTATGAACAAAGATAGTGCAGCAGGACCGGATGGATGGAACAACTGCTTTTTCCAAGCCTGTTGGGATATAATAAAGAAGGATATAGAAAAAGCGATTAATTACATTTTTTGTGGTGCTGAATTTGGAAAAAAATGGGAAAGTTTTCACATTATTCTTATATCCAAAATAGAGAATCCTCAGAAAGGGGAGGATTTTAGACCAATAAGCCTATGCAACACTATTTACAAAATTGTTTCTAAAATCTTACAAAATAGACTAAATTCAATTTTACCTAAAATTATTTCAGAAGAACAAACGAATTTTATGAAAAATAGATTAATAATGAAAAATATCTGCTTGGCTAAAGAAATGAGTAGCGAAATAGGATCCAAATCTAGAGGGCAAAATGTGATTATAAAATTTTATCTATCTAAGGCTTTTGATAGAGTAGAATGGAACATTCTCTTTTCTATCATGAGATAGATGAGCTTCTCTGAAATATGGATAGATTTGATTTATAGATGTATTTCTAATACATTGGCTAGAATCATCACAAATGGAAAGGTAGGAGAAGAAATAATACCAGTAAGAGGTTTAAGACAGGGTGATCCACTTTCACCATCATTATTTAATATTTATCTAGAACTCTTAATAGTTAACCTTAAAGATAATATGAGGAAGGGTAGGATAGGCACATTCAAATAGCCGAGGAACACTCAATTTGTGAGTTGTCTTGCATATGCAGATGATGTAATTATATTCACTAATGGTAATAGCAATTCACGACAAAATCTGATGAACTTATTGAAATGTATGGAGGAAGAAACAGGTCAAAAACTAAATAAAAGAAAATGTCAATACATGATTTCACATAAGGCTCCGATTGAATTAGCTCATAAAATCAAAAACATTTCAGGCTTTTCCCATAATAAAAAAGAAATGATATATTTGGGCTGCCCGATATATGAATGTAAACTTAAGATAGTATATTTATAATTTTTATTAAATAAGTTAAAAAAGAAAATTTTGGGATGGAAAGATGAATATTTAAGTATGGGGGGCAGAATTACTTTAATAAAACATGTTTTAGAAAGTCTTCTAATGCATAATATTATGATAATTCAACCTCCAATTGGTATTCTTAAAAAAATCGAAAAAGAATTAGCTAACTTTTTATGGGGAAAAAAAGAGGGCAAATATAAATTACACTGGAAAAAATGGAGAGACTTATGCTACCCAGTTCAAGAAGCCGGATTGGGTTTTGTTAATCTTATAGATTTAGCAAAAGTAGGAGCAAGCAAGAGATGGTGGAGGTTAAAAGAAAATAACAGTCTATGGTCAAAATTTATGAGGGCAAAATATTGTATTAAGGATGATATCAATAAAGTTAAGAATAAAAGAAAGTATTCACAGATATGGATACAAATGCTTAACCAACAAGTATTAGTTGATAGATCTTCCACACTTACTAAAAAAGGATGGAAATTGAATTTAAGCTCGGATGGAGCATTTTCACTAAAAATGGTTAAAAATGAATTAAGAAAAAAGTTAAAAGAAGATACATTATTCAAATGGGCTTGGGATAATGACAATCCACAAAAAATTAAAACTTTTATGTGTAAAGTTTATCTAATATTATCCCAATTGACAATAATTTAAGGAAAAAGGTTTTAAGCTCGTATCTAGATGTGAGTGTTGCTTAAATGAAATTGAAACATTGGATCATCTCCTTTCACACGGGAGAGTAGCAATGGAACTATGGAAAAGACTAGGTTTAGAAATGAATTTAAAATATGAACATCTAAACTTGAAACGTAGGCTTCAAAAATGGATTAATTTAAAAGTTTCTAGTCCAGTGCAGAAATGAATTAAAATCAATGTGCCATTATTAGTTATTTGGTGCATTTGGAAGGCTAGAAATACAAGTAGATTCGAAGGTCATAAAATGATAATAGAAGATATCTGGAAAGATATTAAAGAAGAAACAAGTAAAATTTCAGAATTGCACCCTATAAAAATTCAAGGCTCGAAGAGGGACAAAGAAACCTTAATTTTTTGGAATCTAAAAGAAAATCAACCTAAACATTTTAAAGTAATATGTATAAAATGGGAAAACCCACCTCAAGGTAGTATAGCTCTAAATACAGATGGGAGTTTCGATAGAGATATGGGAGAAGCAGGAGGTGGAGAAGTTATTAGAGATTCGAAAGGAAGGCTAATATTAGCCTTCAGTAGAAAGTTGCAAGCATCCTCGGTAGTTCATGCTGAGATATTAGCTTTAAGAGAGGGTATTAAGTTATGTAGAAAACTAGAAATTAAAAATATAGATATTCAAATAGATTCGAAAATTGTCGTTAATTTAATCAAAAAACAGACAATGATGTGGAAATATGAAGATTACATAGAGGATATTCTAAATGATATGAATTCTTTAAACTTTTCGATAAAGCATATTTTCAGAGAGGCTAATGCATTAGCAGACATCTTAGCTAAAGAGGAAAAAAAGAAAGGTTATCAGGATTATAATGAAGAGAACTTACCAAAAAATTTACTGGAATATTAAATCTTGATAGAAAAGATTTTCCTTATATTAGAAAAAAATAAAAATATTAATTAGAACTTGCCACTCAAATAGGAAAATAAGTCCGTATAAGAGATCACCCGAGTCCTGAGGGGTGATCGAGATAAGGTAAGTGGCTTTTATTTTCTGCTTGTTTTTTTTTCTATTTTTATGTTGATTTTTACAGGTAGAAAGGAAAAAAAATAACATCAGGGGACTGGCTTGAGAAAAGATAGTGGTTGTATAGATATGTAGTATGTTCTACAGGTACATTATTCTGCATGTCCATAGACTGGTGGACTATTCTGATTGAAGGCTAGATATGTTTAAATGGTATTGTTAGTAATGGGAATTATATATGCTAGAAGTCTGTAATATATAGGAAGTCTATTTAAGTGTGTGCAGGAAGTCTGTAATATTAAGTGAGTGCAGGAAGTCTGTTTCTGGTAGTCTGTTGTTTTAAAATGGTTGTTGCTGAAAGTCTATTCTGGCTGTATGTAGGAAGTCTGTAATATATAGGTGCAAGCTATAAAAGTTTAAGAGGACAATGAAGGAATGGAAAGCAAAAAGATATAAGATAGCAGTGCATTTCAAATAAAGCTGAATAGCAAGGGAACTATACATGATGTATCAAGCCAATTTGATAATTGGTCTGAACAGGGAAGAGGGGATACAAGATTTTAATTATGTGTATGATAGAATTGATTTGATCCAAAAAAAAATTGCAGGTGAAGGGTTAATCAAGATATAAATAACAGCATTCAATAATAATCACTTGGGAGGACAGCTTATAAAGATGTTCAAAAACCCAGCTACCTTTAAAAGACAATGGAAGGTATTAAGCTAAAAGTTAAAGAAGGCATTAGATGACAATGGGAGAATCATATTCAGATTCAAAAGATTCTGCAGAAGCAACGAAGTATAGAATACTCACCGAAAGTTTGTTAGAGCAAGACAAGGGATAAGCTAACTTCATAAAGATAGTTATTAACTTTCAGAAGGTTTCTTCTCCTTTTACAAAAAGGTAAAGATAGGAGTCATAGATTAACATAGTCATAGCACAAATAAAATTACATTTTATTAGATTGGATAAATGTAATTATTTTTTTTAAGACTAGGTGTAAAAGGGATAAGGGTAGATGATAGTTTGTATTAATGGTATTCCTCTGCCAAAAGAGAGGGTTATTATTAATAAAATAATATTTAAAAAAAAAAGATAGACAGATAGATAAACTAATAGATAGACAAATAGATATGAAATTGATAGATAGATAGATAAATAGATAGATAGTTAGATAGATAGATAGACAGATAGAAATATAGACAGATAGATAGACAAATAGATAGATAGATAGATAAATAGACATATAGACATACAAACAAACAAATTAAAGACTAATTGATAGATACACAAACTGATTGATAGACATACACACCGATAAATTGACAGACAAATAGAAAGATTGAAAGAAAGATATATAGATAGATTGATATATAGATTGATAGAGAAATATATAGATAGTTAATAGAGAGATTATTAAATAGATTATTAGATAGATACATAGATAGATAGATAGATAGACAAATAAATAAATAGATAGATACATGAATAAATAGATGATAGATTGATAGATTGATAGATAGACTGACATATAGATAGATAGATAGATAGATAGATATAGATAGACATATAGATAGACATATAGAAAGACAAAAGGATATATATATAGATAGTTAGATAGGTAGATATATTGACAGACAGAAAGATAGATTATTAGACAAATACTTAGATAAATAGATAGAAAGATAGATAAACATAAATGAATAGATAGAGAGAGATAAATTTATATATTGACAGATAGATAGATAGATTAATAGAAATATCGACAAATAGATTGATAGATAGACGTATTGATAGATAAAAAGATAAATAGATAGACAGAAAGACAGAAAGACAGATAGATAGATAGATAAACATAGATAGGTAGATAGATATAAAAAAAGATTGACTTATATACAGATAGATAGTGAGACAGATATACAGATAGATAGAGAGATAGATCAAGATATAGATTAATGACAGATAGAAAGATCGATAGATAGATTGACAGAAAGATAGAAAGATAGATATATATAGATAGACAAATAGATAGATAGATAATAAATAAACACATAAATAGATAAATAGATAGATAGATAGACAATTAGATAGATATAAAAATAGACACACATATTGATTAATAGACAGATAGACAAATAAATAGATAAATCGATAAAAAGCTGTAAAGACTGATAGAAAGATAGTCAAAAAAATAGTCAAATTAATAGCAAGATAGATAGAAATATTGATAGAAATATTGATAGAAATATTGATAGAAAGATAGATAGACACATAGATTGAAGGATTGATAGAAAGATTGATAGATTAATTGATTGAAAAATTGATATAGATATAGATATATAGATTGAAAGATAGATAGAATATAGATAGATAGATCGATACATAGATAGATATAAATATATATAGATAAATAGATAAATTGATAGATTATTAGACAGATAGATAGACAAATAGATAAACTGATACATAGACACTTAGATAGAAAATAGATATATAGATAGAGAAATAAATAGATAGATAAATATATAAATAGAATGAAAAACAAATAAATAAATCTATAGATATATAGATAAATAGATAGGTAGACAAATAGATAGAAAGAATATAGATAGATAGATACACAAAAAGATAGATCGATAGATAAATATATAGATAGATAGATAGACGGATAGATAGATAGATATAAAGATATATAGATAGACATATAGATAGACAGATAGATAAACAGATAGACATATAGATAGAAAGATTGATTGATATATAGATAGACCGATAGATAGGTAGATAGATAGAAAACAATAGATAGATAGATAGATTAAATAGATAGATATATAGATAGATAGATAAATAATTGGATAGACATATAGATAGACAGATAGATAGACATATAGATAGATAGATACATAGATATATAGGTTGATAGATAGATATATTGATAGAAAGATAAATAGATAGAATGAAAGATAGAAAGATAGATAAAAAATAGATATATAGAGAGTTTGATAGATAGATAGATAGAGAGGCAGATAGATAGATATAAAGACTGACAGATAGATAGAAAAACATATAGATAGTTTCTTAGATAGAAATACATATAGATTGATAGACAAATAGATTGAAAGAAAGATAGTTAGATATACAAATTGATAGGAAGATTGATATATTAATTAATAGACAAATATATAGTGAAATATATTGATAGATTGATAGATGGATAGATAGATATATAGACAAATTGATATTTAGATTGATAAACATATTGATATATAGACAGATAAATAGATAGAAACATAGATATATTGATATAAATATTGATAGATAGATAAACCGATAGTTGAATAGATCGATAAATTGATAGATAGATACAAAAATAGATAGATAGACAGATAGATAAATAGATATATAGATAGGTAAATAAATAGACAAGTAGATAGATAGATAGACAAATTGATAGATAGATAGATTGACAGAAAGATAGTCATAAAGATAGATAAATAAGAATAAGAGTTAGAAATCTCAGGGATTCTACTCATAGCAAACCTTAGAGTCATGGACATGTAAGATTTTGATGTAATTCTTTGCATGGACTGGTTAATAGCATATCTAGTCGTTATTGATTGTGATCATAGAAGAATTATTATCCACACACTAGATGATATATATGTTGTATTTCAAGACCATATGCTTGATGCATTACACTAGCCTATATGATTCTAAATGGTACGAACAACTTTCGGGTTGGCTGACATGTCTCACCCTAGAATAAGCAGGGATATTGAATATGGATCTTTCTCGGATAGTTTGTGAATACGAGGATATTTTTCTTAATGAATTACTAAAATTACCCCATCACAGGATTACCGACACACTAGGATTACCTCCACATAGGATGTCACCGATTGTATTACAAGAATTAAAGTTCCAGATACAATATTTATTTGACAAGGGTTTCATTAAACTCAGCACTTACCCTTGTGGTGTTCTACTTTTATTTGTAAAGAAGAATGATAAAACCATTAGACTGTGCATTGATTATCGACAGTTGAATCGGGTTATGATAAATAATCGATATTCATTACTAAGGATTGATGATTTATTTGACCAGTTAAAAGGGGCACATGTTTTTTCCAAAATAGATCTTCGTACTGGATATGACCAGTTGTGAGTTAGAGAGGCTGACATCCCTATGATAGTATTTAACATGTTATGGGCATAATTAGTTTACATAAATGCCTTTCGGATTAACATATGTGCCAACGACATTCATGGATTTTATGCATATAATATTTCAGCCATATTTAGATTATTTTGTTGTTATTTTTGTGGATGACATTTTTATCTATTCTTAGTCCGAATGAGAGCATGAGGATCATTTATATATTATTTTCCAAACTTTGAGAGAATATAAGTTGTATGCTATGTTTGGAAAATGTGACTTGTGGTTGACAGAAATAAAATTTTTGGGACATGTAGTATCAGCCACTATTATCTTAGTGGACTTTTAAAAAGGCAAGACAGTCATGAGTTGGGAGAGGACATAGTCAATTTTTGAAATACGTAGTTTTTTGAGATTGGCTGGGTATTACAGAAGATTTATTGAGAATTTTTCCTTGATAGCTGCTCATATTACTAGATTGTTCGGGAAGGAAGTTAAGTATGAGTGTATTATTTATGTGAAATGGCATTTCATGAATAGAAAAGGAGACTTACTTCAGCTCCTATTTTGATAGTTCCGGATAGGGGACAGAAATATACAGTGTATTGTGATGCTTCGAAAGATGGATTGGTATGTATTCTGATGCAATCTGGGAGAGTTGTAGCTTATGGTTCAACGCAGTTAAAGAATCATGAGAGGAATTACCCAACACATGATATAATATTGGTGGCTATAGTCCTTGCTTTAAAAATATAGTGCCACTATTTGTATGAGGAGTAATTTGAGGTATATTCACACCATAAAAGTCTGAAATATATCTTTACACAACGAGACCTTAACATGAGACATCATCGATGGATGGAGTACCTAGAAGATTATGATTTTACTTTGCATTACCATCCAGGTAAGGTAAATGTGGTGACTGATACACTTAGTTGGCAATCATGAGGTGCACTAGCTAGTATTATTTTGTGGGAATGAGATGTTATTGACACTGTGGGATGATTCAGTTTCAATATAGCAGTTAAAGTTAGGGTGTTATCAGAATATTAGTAACTATACCTTCGCTATTAAATAAGGTGATTTAGATGCAGAAACAAGATGTAGAAATATTATCTATAAAGAACCGAGTAGAAACTGAATACATGTGATGAATGTTGGGTTATTCATATGGATGTTAGTCTTCGGTTTAGGGGACGGAATGTGGTTTCCCATATAGTAGAATTGAGAGAGGAGATTCTTAACGAATTTCACTATTCTCATTTTACAGAACATCCAGATGACACAAAGATGTATAATGATCTTCATTACTAGTATTACTGGAATAGGATGAAGAGACACATTGGAGATTTTGTTCGATAATGCCTCGCGTGTTAGCAGATAAAGGCTGAGCATTTGAGGGCAGTAGGATTACTCCAGCCTTTGGATGTAGTAGAGTGGAAATGAAAGCATATCACATTAGGATTTTGTGACTCACTTGCCACAGGCATCACGAAAACATGATGTTATGTGGGTGATTGTTGACCGGCTTACAAAGTCTGCACATTTTCTGGCAATGTGAATGATCTTCACATGTGAGGAATTGTGCAGGTTATACATACGAGAATTGTCCAATTACATGGAGTGCCAGTATCTATTGTATCGTATAGAGATCCCATATTTATGGCTCATTTTTGGAAGAATTTCCAGAAAGCAATTGAAACACATATGATAATGAGCATTGCTTTTCATCCACAAACCTAACTGGTCCGTTAGAAAGAACCATACAAGTTTTTGAAAATATGCTACGAGCATGTTGTCAAGATTTCAAGGGTAAGCTGGAAGAAGATATGTCTTTGGTCGAGTTTGCCTATAATAATAGTTATTAGGCAAGTATCCAAATGGCACCATATGAAGCATTGTATGGAAGGCTATGTCGATCTCAAGTTTGTTGGCTGAGGTGGGAGACTGATTATCATGGGTCTAGACGTGATTAGAGATACCTCAGGAGAAAGTAGATTTGATATGACAATATGTTCTTATGGGTCAAAGTTGATAAAAAGTTATGCTGATAGACAAAGACAACCTCTAGAAATTTAAGGTGGGAGATCATATTTTCTTGAAAGTGATGCCAAAAAGGAGAGTAATCAGATTTGGAAAGCATAGAAAGTTATCGTCAAGATATATTGGACCTTTCGAAATACTCGAGAAGGTGGGTTTGGTTGCTTATCTATTTGTATTACCGCCACATTTATCTGGTGTCCACGAGATATTTTACATCTTTATGCTTAGGAAATATATTTCAAGTCCAACTAATGTAATGGATTGGGGCGAACTCATTTTTGATACAGATGAAATGATTAAAAAAATGCAAGTGCGTATCATTGATAGTCGAGACCAAGTTTTGCAACGCAAGATGGGAAGAGTAGTAAAAGTGATTTGACAGCATCAAGGAATATAAGAAGCAACATGGGAACGTGAAAGACATGATGCATGCCCCTTATCATTTTTTATTTGAAAATGAAGGTATGTGTTTTAGTAATTTAATAATTATTTAACTTCAGAATAAGTTTATAATTGTAAAGTTGTATCTGTGAGAATTTCGGGATGAAATTCATTAAGGAGGAGAGAATGTGAAATCCCAAAAAAATGAAGAATAAATAACATGATTTATTTCTGGAAAAAGGGTAAATAGTAATTTTGTTATAAAAAAAATTAACTAAAATTTTAGAACCCTCCTGATAAATGAATTTTGTTATTGAATTCGTCTTGGAAAATATAGTTACGTTGACAAATTTTGTCAATTCTGAGGAAGTGTTGAATTTTGTTATTTTTAAATTTATTTAAATAATTATTAGAATAAATAAATAAATAAATATAAAAACGAAAATGGAAAATAATATGCCACGACGTCATCAGGTGGCTCCGCATGCATGGTCCATGTGTTTAAAAAAAATAAAACAAATAAAAAAAATTTAAAAATTTTAAAAATTTTAAAAATTTTAAAAATTAAAAAATTTAAAAAATTTAAAAATTTAAAAAAATTTAAAAATTTAAAAAATTTAAAAAATAAAAAAAAAATTAAAAAAATTTCAAAAATTTTAAAAATTTTAAAATTAAAAAATTAAAAAAATTAAAAAAATTAAAAAATTAAAAAAATTAAAAAATTAAAAAAATTTACAAAATTTTAAAAAATTAAAAAATTAAAAAATAAAAAAATAAAAAAAATAAAAAAAATAAAAAAAATAAAAAAAATAAAAAATTAAAAAAAGTAAAAAAAGTAAAAAAAGTAAAAAAGTAAAAAAAATAAAAAAATAAAAAAAATAAAAAAAATAAACAAATAAACAAAATAAACAAATAAACAAAATAAACAAATAAACAAAATCAAAAAATAAAAAAAATAAAAATAAAAAAATAATTAAATAAAAAAATAAAAAATTATTATAATAAAAATTTAAAAAAACGACGTGAATTCAGAAATGATTGATGCCTGACAAAGAATGGAAAAAATAAAATTCTAGAGAGAGAGAGAGTAATTGTGTTGAGGAAAAAATATATATATATAACTTGAATTTCTTTTTGATCATATGAATTATTCTAGGTCGGAATAGATAGTACAAGAACAAACGTTGATCTACGTGATGAGATCTTTAATTTGACTATCAAATTTATAAATTTCCAGTGAAATTTCTGAAAGGTATGTGGATTTTCTCTTATCAGAATTCCTTTCTATTTAAAGGCCATAAATGATCATATTTTATATTTTCAATTCGAATGGTAGAAATGTCATTGGAATGATTAATCGATAAAAGTTCATGGGTTTGTTTAGTAAAATTTTCGTGCATGTTAATTGGGTTTGGATTATTACAGTTGTTCTTAAACCCGTTTATTCGTAAATGACATACTTGCATTTCATATGCACGGGGACATTTTCATATACAATGGGTGGGTGCATGATATATATATACATATAAAGGTGTATGAAATGTATTTGGAGAACTCGAATTAGGATAACGTCCAGATTGAGTTGCGTGTTATTTTTTCTTGAGCATGACTAATAAATTTGTGAACTCGAATTGAGACTACCTCCAGGCATGAGTTACACGGTGGGTTTTTGAAAATATCCAAGGAAAAAAGATATTTTGTCGGAGAAATATCCAATATATTTTTCAAATAAGGTTCATAATTCTCAGAGTAAATACAAGAAATTCATATTTTATTTGAAGAAATGTCCAATATATTTTTCGGAGGAGTTTCATATTTTTCTAAATAATTCCAAAAAAATAAATATTTCATTACTAAAATTCACCGAATTACCGACCAATTATTTGGTCGCTAATTCGGTATTTTGTGATCGGTAAACCAAATAGCAACCAATTACCGACCAAAATATTTGATCACAATTTTGTTTGTCGTTAATTTTTTTACCTACAAAAAAATCATTCTATCGGTAAATTATTGACATTTACCGACCCTCTTCCAACAAATAATTACCGACTATTCTGAAAAGTTTTCAGACAAAAATATTTAGGTCGATACATTACTCTACAAATGTCGGTAATTAACGACCATTTACAAACTATTCACCGACATATAATTACCAACTCAATTCTAACTATTTTCCGACCCAAAGCAGTTGGTCAGTAAATGGTCTCCAATAGTCAGTAATTACCGACCGACTAAAGACCATTTACCAACAAATAATATTCGACTATATTCTGACTATTTTCTGACCAAAAGCATTAGGTAGGTAAATTGATTTCCAAATGGTTAGTAATTACCGACAATTTACAGACAATTTACCAACAAATAATTTTCGACTATATTTCAATCCATTTTCACACCAAAAGTATTAGGTCAGTAAATGGTCACCAAATGAGCGATAATAACCAAAAAAAATTGCAACCAAAAACCGATCAAAATATTTTATAATCATAGGTCGGTAATTGATCTCCAAAAGTATTACCGACCATTTGGTGACCTTTTACCGACCATTGATATTAAAAAATTTTGGTAAGTTTTTGGTCGCAATTGCATCGGTAATTACCGACCATTTTTTTTTTAATTTTGATGCATTTGCTACAGAAACATATATAGATAGCACAAAAAATCTAATAAAGTTCTAGTTTGATGCAGTTAGCTACATAAACATATACAGATAATACAACAAAAAAATCCAATTAACTCTAGCTAACAACTATATATACTGCATATATATATATAATTTCATCAAGAGAAAATAAAAAAATGAAATTCAAATCAAGGTTTAATGCATTGAAAAAAAAGTGTGTATAGACATAATCATCCAACCTAGTTTCATAATCGTTATACTGTGATGTATCTGGTCCACACGGTGAGGTGTCGGTATTGAGGTAAAGCTGTCTAGTGTTGCTAGTCCTGATGTAGTTCTGGTAGGTGTTACTATAGGTGATTGGAGTAGATGTTGTAGCTAGAGCATTATGCCAAAAAATTGTATGGTCGATCATTAGGGTTGAACTGTAGTCCCTCTTCCTGAAACTTCTTTGCTAAGCCAGTCAAAAACATACGCAACTCATCCCTATCATCCTCATAGTCGATCATGTGTCGCTCTGTATCGACCAACTGATGCTGTATAGCATTTTGTATCATGTCCTAAATTCCTCCATCGTCGAGAACAAATTCTAAATTGATCCTGAAAATTCAGCTTCATAATTTGGTCATCTATACGAGTAGAATGATGATGTCGACGAACTGACACAATAGATGGGCATCTTCTCCTTGCCATCAATAGCCACATACCAAATCTGATACGTATCAACTGGTGGAGCTGATGAATGAGAACTACCTGTTGCACCATCACATGAACCTGAAGTAGACTTGGAATACGCTTGAGTCGCAATAGCTAACATTTCTTCACCTAATAAAAATGTACAAAAGGAATTTCAATTTATATTCAAACAAAAAAAAGAAAAGTTAATTTTTTTAATGAAGCTTACATTTGCTGCACGAGATCTCTAATCAACGAAAGTCTGATTATCATTAGCTTTCGTCTGCAGGTACTGAATAAGCGAGGAGCATTGGGCTTCTTACCCTCCTTCCGTGTCTATAATTACATACAATACATATGTTAATTCTATTGAAAAAAAAATTCCTTATGAGAAATGAAATTTAGGCATAATTGAACACATTTCACAAAGTAATAAACATAAAAAGTATAAATTATAAATAATACCTATATTCATTTGTGCTCGTGAATAGAGCAAGATCCACAAGTGTGTGTAGACATGCCACTACCCTCCCTAGCCCGCTCTGAGCGATGATTGCCGCTCTGTTTATCACACCTCTTCCTATAATCTGGATCATCCCAATACTCCGCCACTCCTGAAATATGATCAAAACACTCAAATCATTTTTCTTTCATCTTCAGCCATTTATCTTTGATCTCGTACACAGTGTCTTTATATTGGCTCACAGCATGTTTGTAGAACACACTTTTGACCACCTCCTTTGGCTGTGTCCACCTATAAAATTTTTTAATTAAATAATTTAATATTTTTATATCAAATTGAATAAAAATTTAAACTATAAATAATTGATAATAAACAAATAATAAAATCATTTAATATCTTATTCAAATTCAATATTTACATAATTGAAAGAAAAAAATAAAAAACTTTTATTTTCATCTTATTCATCCATGTATCTACGATAGTGCATAAATTATAATATATCCATTTATTTAATGCTACTTTCTCTCCCTCTACTCCTCCAATCATCATTTTTCTATTGCAACAATACTATTTGAGTCATGACACATACTGTCTAGTAAAAATCTCAACACTTATAAAAGCTTTGTATGAGGAACAATGTGGTATCATAACAGTAAGAAATTTAAACCACTCACTCAAATTAAAAAGTTATGTTTTGATACATATATAATCGTGTAGTATATATGTAAATATATACTAGCATTTCACTCGTACATATATTACTGAAGTATATGTACATAAAAATAACAGTATTATGTGTCACAATAAACTGAGTACAGATATACTCAGTATATATGTACATAAAATACTACAGTATTATATGTACATATATACTGACTTTTTTCGTATGTATATACCCCCATTTGATGCTATTGCTATCGCACCCGCCTGCCACTCCTACCACAGCTACCTTTGTCGCTATCGCTGCCAATACCACTGCTACTGTCATCGCAGCCACGCTGCCTCTGCAGTCGTCTCCGCCGCCAATGCTACCTCAACAATGGCACCTCTACTATGCCTTCCGGTGATGCTGCTGCTTCCATGCAGCAGCTGCTACTGTGACTACCGTAGCTGCTTCCGGTGCAGCCGCTGCTACCACCTCTTCTGCCATCATTGCCGCTGCCACTACATCTAATGCCAACGCTCTTGCCCTGCCACTGCTATAACTACGGCTCTTGCCCCACTACTGCCACCGCCCACCACTACTGCCGTTGCCCTCTTCTACTTTCGCCCTCTATCATGCCGTGGCCGCCGTCACTGATACTGCCACTGATATTATGTTTTTATAGACCTATAATAATATAAAAATCTATCCAAAAAATTCGAAGACACAAACATTTTCATAGATATATAAAAATAGTTATTATAGATATGAACACACATAAATTAAATTGATTGTGCATATAGCTTAAACTAAATTTAATTAAATAGTTAATATTTTTATATAAATTTAATAAACAAAAACTATAAAATAAAATTTTAAATTAAACAAAAAAATCATTAATAACTTATTCAAATACAATATTTTAAATACCTAAAAAATTATATTACATCTTAGTTATCAATGTATCTACCGACTGTGCATAAAGTATAATCTATCAATGCTTTGACATTGCTTTCTCTCCCTCTACTCCTCTGATTACTAACTTCTATTACAAAAATGTTGTTCGAGTCACGGTGATTCATGTCTGTTGAAAGATCCCTTCAATTATGCAAGCTTCGTATGGGAAACAATGTGCTACCACATTTGTAAGAAATTTAAACCACTAAATAAAATCAAAATAAATTAAAAAAAACTATGTTTTGATAAATACATATTACTACAGCCAAAATACACATATATACTAGCATTTCACTCGTAACTATATTACTATAGTATTTGTACATATAAATTGTATTATTATGCGTACATATACTCAGTAATATGTACATAAAATAATGCAGAATTATATGTACGTATATACTGACAATATACCTACGTATATACCACAATTTTGCCATTCCTACTGCTCCAACTATCGTTGTCGCTGCCTCCTTGTCGTAGTGGCCACCTACGGCAGCTATTGATGCCATCGCACTGGCAGTGCAGCCACTACTGTGGCTGCTCACCGTGTTGTCTCCACTATCGGATACCGCTGATACCATTGCTGCCACTGCTGTCGCGCCAGCACTGCTGCACGCGGCAGCCACTGCTTCCGCCGATGCCAACGCTGCCTTTAATGCTGTCGCTGCCTCCACTGCCTCCCCTACCTCCGCTACTAGCACTATTGCCGCCGCTGCCTCAGCTACCACTACTGATAATAAGGCTTTTACATATCTATAATAGGCTTAAAACTCTACCAAAAAATTCGGAAAAAACACAAACATATTCATAGATATATAAAAACAATTAATATATACATGAACAAACACAAATTAAAGTTGATTGTCATACAGTTTAACACAAAATTAATTAAATAATTTAATAATTTAAAATTAAATTTTATAAAAACAAAATAATAAATGAAACTTTTAAATTAAATAAAAAAATTATTTAATAACTTATTCTAATACAAAAATATATTACATCTTATTAATCAATGTATCTACCGACTATGCATAATGTATAATCTATCAATGCATTAATGTTGCTTCTCTCCCTCTGCTCCTCTGATCATCAACTTTCCACGACAAAAATGCATGTGAATCATGGTGCATCATGTTTTTTCGGAATATATATTCACTTATACAAGCTTTGTATGGGAAAAAATGTGTACCATAAATGTATGAATTTAAACCACCAAATCAAATCAAAATAAATAAATAAATAATGACTATGTTTTGATAAATATATATTGCTATAGTAAATATCTACATATATACTAGCATTTCACTAGTACATATATTACTATAGTATATGTACATACAAACTATAGTATTATGTGTACATATATAATGAGTACTATATATACTCAGTATATATGTACATAAAATATTGTAGTATTATATGTACATATATACTAACTATATACATACGTATATACCACATTTGTTGCCGTTACAGCTGCTCTCGCTGGCATCGCTACCGTTGTTGTCACTATTGAAAATAGGCTTTTAAATACCTATACTAGGGTAAAACTCTACCCAAAAATTCAAAGACACAAAAATATATTCACAAATATATAAAAACAAATATTATAGACATAAACAAACACAAATTAAATTTGATTGTCTTACAGCTTCAAAAAAAAATAAAAGATATCAAGCAATTATGTTTAGAGATAAAAAGAGTGCAAAAATAAAATGTTTTCAGAATAATAAAGATAAGTTAAGCTAGCCTCTTTTTGATATAGCTGAAATCGGTAAAAATGGAACCCATGCATTAGAAGGACCGTGGTAATGTCTGATTGATTTGAATCAGAATTTTTTCTTTTGTCTCACATAATGTGTCCTACAAAGATTCATAATTGGGTTAATCGGAAAAGCAAGGAATAAAAATAGAATAAAAAAAATTGAAACCTGCAAAAAGTAACATAATTATTTGCTACACATGGAAAAAAATAAATAACAGTTCAGAAATAATTCTCATACTCAATCATCCTCATAATTTGTACAAAATGCTAGCCTCTCCTGCAAGGTTTGCTGCTAGATCTCGGAATGCTATTTGTTGCGCCAATGCCGCTGTGACTCCATATAGGACATTTGCTGTTGCATTACAATCTTAACTCCTTTCATCTCATCATTCATTTCTTTAATTTCTTTCTTTTCTTCCATCAAATTAGTATACTGCTCATCATTCTATTCTTTAATTTCATATATTTCTTTTTTTAAATGAGATATCTGCTCATCCTTCTTTTTTATTTTGGTCTTCATAACTACAATACGTTCATTTGTTTCCATTACTTGTTGTTAGACCGCCTCATCGCCCATTTTTGAGATAGATGAATTAGAAGCATGACTGCTACAACAAAATGTCACTCCCTTCAAGCTGATTCCATACACTCGCTACTTCTTAAGACCTCCTATGGTCTTTAAACAAATAGGATCATGGTCACTTGGTTGAAGATCCATAGAACCCTCAACTTATTGATGAGCAGCTATCACATGTTCCTCCATTAGGTCCTGAGATAAAATAGCGAAAAAAACTATTCTAGATATACAAAAATAAAATAAATATTTTGCAATCCAAATAATTTTCTAAATTTACTGTAGTATTATAAAATATTATTAATATAATAAGTTCTTACAGCAATCATCTAAGTTTTGTTGTCAACAAACTGACCATCTACTTTCTTCACATGCATCTTCTTAAAAATCTGATAAAAATTTTTATCCCGACCCAATTCTCCAGCCTAGAATTTGTTTTTATTAAGTCATTAAAAAACAAATGATCAAAAAATTTAACAAAATTAATAAAACCATGTAGAGATTTGATTTATTGTACTATTAGGACAACCACTAAATATATAAATGTTTACAATTTTAAAATTGTATGAGATCTCGAGCATGCTCAATGCTCAACGTTGACCCTCCTGTTGTGTAGAAAAATTTTTGTACCTAGTCCAACTACCTCACTTCGTTGATTTTTAATGGCAATATCTGATTTTTTTCATCACATCTGAATCCTCCCAATACATAAGCCACTCAGAATATCACATCCTTGATCCTTAGATATTAAATCAGGCATTTCTTTCGTATTCTTCAATTTATGGACAAAATCAGAATATCATTGAGCAGCTTTGATCTCCCATAATGACTTTATCTTTCCATCAAATTTAGGTGCCCATGTGCACTAATTCTATATATATATAAATAACAAAAGAATTTATATTAATAATAAGAACATAATTATTTATTGCTTGAATAATAACCAACATAATACATAAGTAATTTGATTATTATTTTTCAATACTTTTGTTTTGTTATTTTTACCTAAAAATCATTAAAATAGGACTCCTTTGCCAATTCTAAAACTTTCTTCTAGGAGAATGATTTAGAATCAGCCATTTTCTTGAAAGACTTTGTAATTATAGTCGAATACTTGTGAGATGAAAATAAAACTATACAAATAAATAAATAACATAGAAAACATGCAAATCATAACAATATAAAAAAACCACTGATAGTAACATCAAAATTTTTTTTTCAAGTCATTTTTACATATTTCTTTTACCTCTCATCCACAATCTCAATTTCTAAATTTGCACTGACTATAAAGGAAGGCACTACATTTGATGATGTCGTTGGTATTGTAAATAGTGGAATAATTAATGTAAAATGTGGGGTAGAAGATAGAGATGGATCAAAAGTTGTGCAGAAAGGACGATTGGTGGTGGGATTACATCTGATAAAGGTGATAGTAGAGGTCTCAATGATGGTGATGATGATAGAAATGGAGATGGTAATTGTGATGTTGAAGTTTGGATATGGTGGCTATGAGATGGTACTGATTATGCAACATAATGTAACATACTAGATGAATTTGGTTCATTTCTGTGTCCACATTCACCTCCACCACGACCACATCCTTTAGGCATCATCTACTGTATAAAATAAAACATAGAACAAATAATAGAGATATGATGAACAAGCATGCATTTTATAATAAAACACACCGATAGATTTCAATAAATTATAAAAAGTCTTTTATAGTTTAATATTATAATAAAATTATAATAATTTAATTATCGGCATCACTGTCCTCCTTTAATAGATCTTCTAATATTTCATCTGATTTCGATAGAAGTTCGAACTTATTTTTAGATAGAAAGTGATCATCTTTAATTTTTTTATGTCACCATTTGAGTCACATAAATTTTCTGGATCTTCATCTACATTCACAAGTTCAAAATTATTTATGTCATCTTCCTGGAATGCTTGTGAAATATCTAAGTCTGCACTTCTTTCTTGCGATGTTGGTACTTCAAATTTTGATCGTGATTTGATTTTTTAAATCGCCCACAAATCACTCTTATCACAAAATAAACTCAGATATGTATAATAATATACTTGAGCAGCTTGAACTGCCATAATAAATGGCTAATATCGATTATATATGCATTTATGGTTAACATCCACTAGCTTATAATCTGAATGAATCTCTGTGCCCACATTTCGTGTAGAATCAAACCACTCACCCTTAAATAATATAATCCTATTATTTTTGAGTCCAGGATACTCCAACACAAATACTTCTTTGAGTTGATCATAATAATCAATCTCATCTATACTATATCTTGTTCCTTTAATGCATACACCACTATTCATATTATTTTAGAAGAACAATGCCTGTTTGTGTGAAATTTATATCCATTAACAAAATACCCAAGATAGGTTGTCACATATATAAACGGGCAATTACTTAGATTATGAATAAAAATATTAGAATCTCCATTTGAAGAATCAATTGCCTATGACATAAATTAAAGAATTGATATTACCAAATAAAATATAATAATAAATTAAATAACTAAAAAATTTAAAAATTAACAATTCTCACATAATTTTTGAACCAATTCGCAAATTCAATTTCTAGTATATAATCGACATCTTTGCTGGAAATTACTGGTTGTCTATATTTTAACTACTCAACATAAATACTACATAAATATAAAAAGAGAGAAAAAAATATATATCAATTTTTAATAATTCCTATTAAAGATAAAATTAAACTATGATTAAACCTGCAATCATTTTGTGTATACATACTCAATGTAGGTGCAACCTCGTAACAATTAAGTAAAACTTAGCTATGGGTTACTTTGTACTCTTCATCTGTCATATATCTTTTCATTTCTCTTCCAAATGCTCTTCTAGGGTGCTAGAAGATAGATAGTTTGTCTACAGAATCATCTTTTACCATCAAATGACCTTCATAATTTATCGGCACATTTCTATTCTTTGTATTGACATGATCCTCAAAATAATAAGAACAAAATGATGATGCTTCTTCTACTAAATATACATCGCAAATTGAACCTTCAGCTTTTTCCTTGTTTCTAATATTCAATTTCAACTTACAAAGATACCTACAACCACAATGTTAGGTTTCAATTTGGTTAAATTACAAAATTACTTAAAGTATGAAATCATAAAACATAGTAAATTATATGTATTTACCTTTTATAAGGATACATCCACCTGAATTGGATTGGCTCTGTAATCCTTGCTTCATATGCCAAATGGACTAGCAAATACTCCATTAAGTCAAAAAACTCGGTGGGAATATCCGTTTCAAGCTTAAAAATAATAAGCGGAATGTCATTTTCCAGCCTCACCATGTCATTTATTTTGATTGTGGTTGCTGTTAGCTATTTGAAAAACAAACTAAGTTCTATAAGGACCTTCCAAACACTTAGTGGAAGTAATTCACAAATTGAAATTTGTATTAATATCTGCATAAATACATGACAGTCATGACTTTTCATTCCAAATAACTTAAGATTCTTCATATCCACGCATTTACCCATATTTGACACTTATCCATCAGGGAATTTAAAATATTTAAATCATTCACACAATATCTATCTTGCCTTCTTATCAAGTGTGTAGCAAGCTTTAAAAAATTTTCATGTTTCCTCATTTAGTTTTAATTCAGGATGCCGACAGTTCCCATTCAGCTCTTGTCTTGATGTTAAAGTGACTTTTATTTTTCCATCTACATTAAGGACAGTGTTAAAAATATTGTCAAAAATATGTTTTTCAATATGCATTACATTTAAGTTATAATAAATTAAATTGGACTTCCAACACGGAAAGTCCCAAAATATACTACGTTTCCTCTAGCCAAATGATTTGCCTATTGGTCCATTACTTCCATTAGCATCATTTTCAATTACTTTCTTCAAACCCAAACTATGAATCTCTGTAATAATAGCATATCCTAAATGAACTATTGGTGCAACTGTCATCATAGATTTATTTTTTCGAAATATAGTTTTATTTCTTCGAAATGGATGATTTGTAGATAGAAACATATGATGGTTATCAAACCATGACTATTTACCACTAAATTTGAGGGTAAATGCATCAGAATTTTTCATGCAATACGGGCATGAGAATCATTTTGCAGTACTTCACCCAGGATTCATTGAATATGTAGGAAGTCACTTACCATCCACATAAGGGCTTTCCCGCATAATGAAATTTTGCTTCTTCGAGATATCGTACGTATTCACACCGACATCTCATAAATGATTTAACTCGACAATAAGAAGCTGTCAGAAAACATTTAGCATGTCTTTTGAATTTTTTAGCCTTGGAACCAATATTGACAAAAACATATATTGCTTCTTCAAACACAACCATGGAGGCAAGTTATAAGGCTATCACTGGCCATGATGAATACTATTGTTCAGATTGCCCAAATTGCTGAAATACATCATTGTAGAGACCCAATCTCACTTTTTGACTTTCTGCCTCAAAATCTTGATGTATATAATTAAAAAGCTTCCAAGCAGGTGAATTGGATGGATGACATGTTACCTCTTCTTTAACCTCATGCTCAGAATGCCACCTCATTTCATTTGCGGTAGTATTTGATGCATATAGTCTCTAAATCGAGGAATTAATGGAAAATAATACATCTTCTTAAAGACAACCTTCAATTTTTGTCACGTATCTACAACATGAGGTACCTTCCTAAATTGAGAATGGTCACAAAACTTACAGCTAATTAAATCACTATCACCACCCCAATATAACATGCATCCATTTAAACAATAATCAATTTTTTCTACTGGTAGACTCATTCCTCGTAGAAACTTCTTAGTATTGTAAAAGTTGTTAGTGATCAAATTATTATCTGAAACAATCTCCTTTTTTAGTTCTGTCACCTGATCAAATAATTTCTCAGACATATGATTTTCTGACTTAATGCCCATTAGTCAAGCTACAAGTGACAATTGCGAATGTGTTTTACAACCAGGGCACAATATTTTATCTATAGCTTTAAGCATTTCTTAAAATTTTTGAGCTTCAGGATTAGGCGGTTCATCCATGTAATCCATATTAAAGCTAGCACCAGCAGCTTCCGTGATCATTCTATGATATGTGTTTGATGAATCTTCACCGCAAGCAAATGATTCAATACCCTCATTTTTGTCAATATTTAGAGCCATTGTATTTTTCCCATGATAAATCCAAATAAAATAATTTGACACCAAGCCATATTTGGTAAAATGATATCTTATAATGTTTGCATCACAAAAAAGAATATTCTGACACTTGTGATGATTGCATGGACACTTAATTTTTTACCATCCATCAATCTCGATTGACTAAATGCAAAATTGATGAAAGTTTCAAGCCTAGTCAAAAATTCTTTATTCAAAAATCTAATAATAACCCTTCTGTACATCCACTAATGATCTAAGCTCATTTTGCCCTATTTTATTTACAAAAAATAATGCCCAATCATTATTATAAATAAAACATTCTATTAATTCAAATTATACAAATAATTAAATAAAATTACTTACAGATAAATATTTAAAATTAAATTTCATGAATATCAAGGCAATACATTTGCAGAATCTACATTAATAGATAAACCAATTTTTAGCACGATAATGATTAATAGATATCACAATTATACTGGATAAAGGGTGCAAAGTATGATAATGCACAAGAAAGGAAGCTAAAAAAGACATTTAATGTTTGAAGGAGGAGAGGGAGAGAGAGAGAGAGATAAGGTGGGGAGAGAGAGAGGGGGGCAGAGATATGGGGAGACGAAGGGAGAGAGAGAGAGAGAAGGAGAAAGAGAAGGAGGGAGAGCGAACTAGTGAAAGGGAGAGAGAAGGAAATAGAGAGAGAGGAAGAGAGAGAGGAAGAGAGAGAGGGAGAGAGAGAAAGAGGGAGAGAGAAGGAGAGAGAGAGAGAGATAAGGTGGGGAGAGAGAGGGGGGCAGAGATATGGGGAGACGAAGGGAGAGAGAGAGAGAGAGAAGGAGAAAGAGAAGGAGGGAGAGCGAACTAGTGAAAGGGAGAGAGAAGGAAATAGAGAGAGAGAGGAAGAGAGAGAGGAAGAGAGAGAGGGAGAGAGAGAAAGAGGGAGAGAGAAGGAGAGAGAGAGAGAGATAAGGTGGGGAGAGAGAGGGGGGCAGAGATATGGGGAGACGAAGGGAGAGAGAGAGAGAGAGAAGGAGAAATAGAAGGAGGGAGAGACAGGGGGAGAGAACTAGTGAAAGGGAGAGAGAAGGAAAGAGAGAGAGAGAGGAAGAGAGAGAGGAAGAGAGAGGGAGAGAGAGAAAGAGGGAGAGAGAAGGAGAGAGAGAGAGAGAGATAGAACAAGCACGAAAGGAGAGGAAGAAAGATAATAACAAGAGAGAGTGTGTGACATATAAAGAAAAAGAGGAATAGAGTGACTAGAAGAATTAGAGAGGGAGAGAGAGAGAGACACATTGAGAGTGTAGTGTTAGAATCAAAAATTATATAAAGAAAATAAATTTTCTTCTGCATAAACCTATCAAATATATATCTTTTGTCATACATAAGTTCATATTTGAGCCTGAGGCCCAAGTGATGGGATTAGGTAAGTGTACGACCCTTATTTGTATTATACCATATATGAGCCTAATCAACGGACACTCAATCTACGTACTTACATATTGTTGATAATATAACTTATGACATTTAATTTCAAATTAGTTCAACAAATTAATATTATCCCATATATAATTATATGTTAGGATATATAGTAAATGTAATTATAAATAGTTACATATAGTTAAACATATATTTATATATAGATATATGCATATAAGTAGTTATAAGTAAATATAAATAAATGTATACAAAGTTATATGCAATTATATAGATTTACATATATGTATACATATATGTATACATAATTAAAAATAAAGTTATATTTATTTATAGAGTTATTCATAGTTATAAAAATATTTATATATAGTTATACACATATAGTTAAACATTGTGTTGTATGTTTTTATAGATATAATTAAAAATATTGTTACATGTAGTTATAAATATAGTTACACGTATATTTAAACTTATATTTATAAATGTATGTATACATATTGTTCATATAATTTCATATATTTATACATATAGTTATGTATATGTGTGGATAGACTAAAATACTTTTTTTATACTTATATATAAAAAAGTATTTTAAATATATGTTTTAATTATATATTTAAATATAGTTTATTCATTAATAATATAAAATTATGTATAGTTATATGTTATTATACATATAATACATATAGTTATAAAAAATCATATATCATTAAACATTTAGTTATATATATATCTATATATATATATATATATATATATATATATATATATATATATATATATATTCATATGAGTAGTTATATTTAGTTATACATAAATTTATAGAAAGTTGCAACAAGTATATAGATTTACATATATGTATACATATATGTATAAATAGTTAAAAATATAGTTATATTTAATTATATAATGTTTTATTTACTTTACAAATATTTATATATAGTTATACACATAATTAAATATGATGTTGTATGTTATTATACGTGTAATTATAAATATAATTACATGTGATTGTACATATAGGCACACGTATAGTTAAACTAATATTTATACATGTATGTATATATATTTCTTCGTATAATTACATATATTTATACATATAATTATGTATAGGTATGGATATACTAAAATATATTTTTATACTAATATATAAAAAAGTATATTAAATATATGTTGTTAATTATATATTAAAATATAGTTATGTATAAAGTTTTTATAGTTATACATATAGTAAGATAAAATTATTTATAGTTATATGTTAGTATACATATAATATATATCAATAGGTCTATCTCTGTATCAATTTATATATCTATCTATCTATCTGTCAATCAATCAATCAATCTATCTATCTATTTATATATCTATCTATCCATATATCTGTCTTTCTATATGATTATTTTTCTGCTTATCTATTTATTCATATATCTATCTGTTTATCTATATGTCTATCTATTTGTATATTTGTCTATCTGTCTATCTAGCTATATGTATATTGGTATATCTTTCTATTTGCCTATCTATCAATCTATCTTTCTAACTCTATATATTTTTATCTTTTTATTTGTCTATTTGTCTATCCATTTATATGTATATGTATTATTATGTTTGTCTATCTATCTTTGTATCTATTATCAACCTATTTGTCTAAGTGTCTATGTGTCTATTTGACTTTTGTATTTGTGTTTAAGTGTTTATCTCTGTATCTATTTATATATCAATCTATCTATTTATCTAACTATCTATTTATCTTTTTTTCTATATATATATATATATGTAACTATTAATTATCTACTTATAAGTATATTTGTTAAATAGGATATCTAAATATCTTCTTTTATGTTTATTTATATATTTTATCTATCTATCTATCTAAAAAATCTATCTATATATTTTTATATCTATTTATCTATCTATATGTTTATCTATCTATTTGTTTATTTATATATCTACCTATCTATTTATCTATCTATCTATCTATTTGTCTATCGATCTATTTTCTATCAATCTATATATCTATATATCTATATATCTATATGTCTGGCGATCATTCTATCTGTCTATTTGCTATCTATCTATCTATTAGTTTATTTGTTTTACTATCTATCTTTCTATTATCTATCTATAAATCAATATATATGTCAATCTATCTATATGTCCATTTGTCTGTATGTCTATTTATCTTTCTATCTATTTGTCCTCTCTGTCTATCTTTCTATCAGTCTATGTGTCTATCTATTTTTTTATATTTCTATCTATATATTATCTATCTAACTATATTATCACTATCTAACTATTTATCTATCTATCTATCTATATATTAGTATATCTATTTGTCTATCTATCAATCTGTCTATTCTTCTATCTATCTATCTGTCAATTTATCTATCTACTATCTATTTATCTATATATCTATCTATATGTCTGTCTGCCTATCTATATATCTGTCTATATATATATATTTCTCTAGTAGTCCTTTAGTCTATAACTCTAATTATCTTTTGTTAATTTGGTTATTTATCTTTCTATCTATGTATATAATTATCTATCAATCGATCTATCTATTTATCTATCTATTTATCTATATATCTATTGATATTTTATTGATCTATTTGTCTATTTATCTATTTTACAAAAGGTCTATCTGTCTATCCATCAATTTGTCTATTTTTTTATTATTCTATCTGTCTATATGTCTATATGTCTATCAGTCTATCAATCTATCAGTGTATCAATCTTTCACTCTTTCTATTTATCAATCTAGATATCCAACATCTATATATCTCTCAATCTATTTGTCTATCATCTATCTATCTATATTTAGACATGTCTATCTATCTTTAATCTAAATGTTATAATTGTATGAATATATATATATATATGTAACTATCTATCTTTCTATCTATATCTATATAACTATCTAACATGTATTTGTTTATCTGTTATCATTCAATCAATCTATTGATCTTTATATTTATCTATCTATATCTATATCTATCTATCTATCTGTCTGCCTGTCTCTGTCTATATATCTATTTTTCTATATGTCTATCTGTCAATCTGTATATCTATCATTTACCTATTTATTTCTATTTATCTATCTATTTATTTATTTATGTGTCTATCTATCAAAATGTCAATCAATCAATCTATCTATTAGTTTATATATTTATCTATCTTTCTATCTATTTGTCTACCTACCCATCAATATATCTATCTATCTAACTATCTATCTCTTTATCTATCTATATATCTATTTTTCTACCTGCCTATTATTTGACTATCTATTTATTTGTCTATCTATCTATATGTCTATATGTTTATTTATCTATTTGTCTATCTGACTATCTATTTATGTATTTATGTGTTTATGTGTCTATATGTCTATCTTTCTAGATGTCTACCTGTCTATCTAACTAATATATAAATATTTGTCTATCTATCTGTCTATCTATATATCTATCGATCTTTATTTCTATTATTATGATTATCTATTTGTCTGACTATCTTTTAATCTTTCTATTTGTCTAATTGTCTATCTCTATATCTATGTATCCATAAATCTATCTATCTATCTTTCTGTATATCTATTAATCTATACATACATACATACATACATACATACATACATATATAATATATATATATATATATGTCTATATATCTTTTTATCTATCTATTTATCTTTCTATCTATATATCTATGTATCAATATTTCTTTCTTTATGTATTTGTCTAATTATCTATTTTGTCTTTCTTATATCTTTTTATTTGTAAATCTTTATATGGCTATGTATGTATATGTCCATCTATATATAACTCTATCTATATATCTATATATATATATCTATATCTGTCTATCTATCTATCTAACTATATTTCTATCTATCTATCTATCTAAATATCAATCTATATGTCTATCAATCTATCTATTGGATATCATACTAAGACTTTAAATGTCAATTATCTATCTTTCTAAGGGTTTGGTCTTGTAACTATCTACCTTTCTATCTATTTATCTCTCTATTTTATTAGTATATCAATCTCTATATCAACCTGTCTATCATTCTATCTATTTATCTGTATATCTATGAATCAGGTTATCTATATATTTATCTATCTATCTATATATCTATGTATCAGTATATATGTTTATCTATCTATGTATCTATCTATTTATCTATATGTCTATCTATCAATTTTTCAATGTGTCTATGTATCTATTTATCTATCAATATACTATCTATCTACCTATCTATATGTCTATGAATCAATCAATCTATCAGTCTACCTATCTATATGTCTATCTATCAATATATCTATCTATCAATCATTTATCTATCTATCAATCTATCAAACTGTCAATCAATCAATCTATCTATATGTCTTTCTATGTATCTATCTATTTTCAATGATTCTAACTCTTTATTTGCCTATCTATTTATCTATCTATAATCTATCAATCCATTATTTTTATCAGTCTATCTATTAATCTGTCAATATGTCTATTTGTTTATCTATCTATCTATCTATCTATCTCTTTATCTATCTAACTATATAATAGTCAACTATATATATATATATATATATATCTATTTGTCTATCTCTCTATTTGTGTCTCTATCTATCTATCTATCTCATATCTATATATCTATCTATTTCTATATCTATTTATTTGACTATGTATCTATCAGTGTTTCTCTCTATTTGTCTATTTGACTAATTGTAAATATGTATATATTCTTATATAACAAAATGCTATATGTCTATAGTGCTCTTTGTATATCTATCTAATTGTCAATCTATCTATCTGTCTATTTGCATTTACATCTAACTAGCTATGTGACGATCTTTGTATATGACAATTTATTTGTCTATCTATCTATCTATCTAATTATCTATCTATATGTCTATTGATCTATCTATCTATCTATTTATCTATCTATTTATCTGTCTATCACTTTATCTATCTATATATCACTCTATCTATCTATCTATCTATTTATATTCTATGTGTCTATTTGTCTATTTGTTATTGTCTATCTACTGTGTCTATGTGTCTATTTTATATCTATCTATTTTTTTATCTATATCTGTCTTTCTATTTATCTATCAATTTATATATCTATCTTTCTACCTATATATATCTATCTATTGATTTATCTGTCAATGTCTATCTGTAAATCTATCTATATGTATTTCTATTTTATGTATTTATGTTTGTCTATCTATCTCTCTATGTTTCTATTTGTCTACTTTTCTATATGTCTAACTATCAATCTATATATCTCTCTGGTTATCTATCTATCTATCTATCTTTTAATCTATATATATATATCTATCTAATTATCAATTTGTCTATCTAACTTTGTATTTTGTATCTTTCTATCTGGCTACCTATCTATCTATCTATATATCTATTTATCTATCTATCTTTCTATATATCAATCTATCTGTATTCTATATAATAGTATATATGTCTATCTATCATTCTAGCTATCTAGCTATATGTTTATCTATCTTTCTATGTGTTTAAGTCTCATATATTTATATGTATATCACATTATATCTATCTGTCTATTTATATATATATATATATATATATATATATATATATATATATATATATATCTATATATATATATATATCTATATATATATATATATCTATATTTGTGTCAACCTATCTATCTATCAATCTATAAATAAATAAATAAATAAATATATAATATATATATATATATGTACATCTATCTGCATATCTTTCTATTAGTATATCTATCGATTTAAATATCTATTGATCTATCTATTTATTTATCTTACTAATATATATATATATCTGTCAATCTATAAATTTATTGATCTACCTATCTATCTATTATTTGTCTATCTATCTATATATCTATCCGTTTGATTTTCTAACTATCATTCTATCAAATTAAGTAACTATCTTTCTATCTATCACTATATTAGAAAATCTGTCTATCTACCTATGTGTTTAATAGTGTATCTATCGATATGTCGATATATCTATTATCTATCTATCTATTAGTCTATTAGTCTATCAATCTATCAGTCTAATTGTTTATCTTTCTTTCTGCCTATTTATTAAAATATCTAACTATATATGTATTTATATCTATTTTTCTATCATCTATCTATATCCATCTACTTTGTATCTATCTATTTGACTTTTTTTATTTACCTATTTATCATTCAAAAATATATTTTATCTAAATGTTTATATGTAGATTAATTTATCCATATAACTATCTAACTATTTATTTTCTATCAACTATCTATCGATCTAACTAACTAACTACCTTCTATCTAGTCAATCAATCTATCTATATATCTACCGATCTATTAATCTATCTACTATTAATTTGTCTTTCTGTTTATTATCTATCTATCTATTATCTATATATTTTCCAATCTATGTGTCTATCGACTATCTGTTTATCTAAATATATGTATATTTGTCTATCTATTATCTATCAATCTACTATCAATAATCTACATATCTAACTATCTATCTATCAACATGTCGATCAATATATCTATTTAATTACCTATCTACCTTATCTATATATTTGCTATCAATCTATCTATCTATTATCTTTCTATCAATCAATCAATCTATCTATTTTTTGTCTATCTATCTATTTATATGTCTATTATCTATTTGTCTATCATATATATGATCAAACTTATCTTCCTATTAACCTATTTGTCTATATGTCCATTTCTACCTGAACAATTGTCAATCTATCAGCCTATTTATCAATTTGTCTATTTATCCATCTGTCTATTTATCTATCTATCTATTTATATATCTATCTATAATATCTTTTAGTCTATGCTTTTCTTTCCATCTATCTATCATTGTGTCTATCTGTCTATATGTATAGCTATCTATATCTCTATTTCCTATTTATCTATTATTTATCTATCATTTATATGTCTATTTGTATATCCATATATCTGTCAATTTGTATATGTCTATGTGTCTATGTATATATGTATTTATGTGTTTAAATGTAAATCTTTTTATAAATCTATAAATCTATATAACTATTTATCTATTTATTTAGCTAATTTTCAATCAATAAAACTATCCATCTATCTATCAGTCTATCAAATTATTTGTATATCTTTTTTAGAACACATTTGAATATTTGGATATGATCTATTTGCCCTGCTTTATATCTATATATCTATATATTAGTCTATCTATATATTATAGATATATATATCTAAATTTCTTTATATCATATATTTATCAATTAGTCTATTTATCTATCTGTTTATATATCTATTTGTCTTATATCTAAATGTATATCTATCTCTTTATCTATCTTTATGTTTATCTATCTATATGTCTAATATCTATCTAACTGTCCATCTATTTGTCTATTTGTCTATCTATTTGTCTATCTATCTATCTATCTATATGTCTATTAGTCTATCTAAATATCTATATATCAACAAATGTAATTTTTTATATCTAAATATCTATATAGCTTTCTATCTATTTAACTATCTATCATATATCTAGATATCTATCTAACTATTATAGGTCTAATGATTTATCAGTCTATTTGGTTTATCTATCTATTTTTTTTCCTTTTAGCCTATCTATATATCTATCATCTGTATATAGTTATATCTCTCTATTCTATCTATCTATCTATCTATTTCTTTATTTTCTTATCAATCTATCTATCTTTTTGTCTATCTATCTATTTGTATATAATTCTTATGTTGGTATATCTCTTCTATTTAACAAAAAGTTTATTGTTTATGACTTTATGTGTCTTTTGTTATTGATATATCTGTTTATCATCTATCTATCTCTATTTTTATTTATCTATATAATTATCTCTCTATATTTTATTTATCTATCTAACTAACTATCTATTTATTTATCTATAATTTATGTAATGTGTATCTATCTAACTATTATTTATCTATCTATCTATTTCTTTATCTGTCTATTTGTCTATCTATCTATATGTCTATTTATCTATCTGATTATCTATCGATCTATAGATATTTTTACCTGTCTATTTGCTATCTATCTATTAACTATAAGTCTATTTCTATCAATCAATCAATCTATCTATTTATTGCTATCTATTTATCTTCTACCTGTCAATCTATATATATGTCTATATATCTATATATCCATTTCTCGTTCTATCTATCTGTGTGCTTTCTATCTTTCTATCTATATGTGTGGCTTTCTATCTTCTATCTATCATTTGTCTTATCTATCTTTTTAGTCTATCTATCTATTTATCTATCTATATGTTGTTTGTCTATCTATCTATCTATGTATTTATCTATCTATCTACTATTATATAGTATATATTGTATATTAACTATCTATTTGTCTATCCTATATGTATATTTGTCTTCTCTGTCTATAT